>NSJX01000042.1:0-53577 GCA_002286715.1 Dentipellis sp. KUC8613 | reverse complement strand
CACAACATTATCTGAATGCCAAACTGAAGTCATGTGATAATGTACGATATGTACCGCTACATTATATTTCGGTGCGGTTACCGAACGGACCCTAACATGTGCCAACGAGGACGATCATTCTGTGAGCGAAGATCTACCTGGTGCATTTTCATCGAAGTAATACGGACTGCGAGGTAACACAGCGCTGGTGGCGGAGTACTTATCCTTGCCCGAGCAGTGGATGTGTTGAGGCATCGAGAAAGTGGCATTGTAAGGAGCTTCAAGTGCAGGGGAATTCCTATGGCTTTAGCCGAACCATCACCAACAATCCCGAGAGCTCGGCGAGATACACCCATACCGCATACTCTCACTTCCCCACCAAACGCCATGGCAAAGAACTCAATAAACAGGGTCATCCCAAGCTCTACAATACGAAAAAATACGCGGTGCAAAAATTACGAGGTAGCGCAAACAAGAATCGCCGAAAAAGCAGCATGTAGTAAGATGTCAAATGTGATATATCACCACCCGCGTCCGTCCACGGACCACGGGATGGAGCAGGATAGAAACGGGCACGAAATAACGCCCCCCAGCCTCCAGAACTAGGAACAGATATCGGTATCCAATATCACACCAGCCCTCTGCCCCCCATGCGCACCGTGTCCCCCACGGCACGCCCGACCTCCTCCCACAGCCTCCGCCACACGCCCGTCTGCACAACCCCCAGGCGCCGCCTCACGTCCGCCGCGACCTGGCTTCCACCCGGCCCGCGCCCCGCAAGCAGCCTGCGACGGCGCATACTGAGGACGAGCGAGAGCATGGGCAGCAGCGCGCACAGCACGAACGCGAGGACCAGGCGTGGCGCGGGGATCGACGCGATGTACGGCTGGATGAGTGCGCGCACGAGCGCGAACGCGCCGGGGGGAGGCGATGTGCTCGTCGTGGGCACCGGGTTCCCGTTGCTCAGCGCAGAGACGAGCGCGGAGACGTGCCCGTTCGCCGGCGAGGTCGCCTGTGCGCGTGATCCCCCCGACGGCGAGCGGAACTTCGCCACGGGCCGCGGCGCGCCCGGGAGGGGCGTCACGGTGCGGGACGTAGCGGCAGAGGATGCAGGTGTTTGTTTGCGCGCGTGCATGGGTGTCGGCGATAGTGGCGTAAGCCCGTTGGGGTGCGCGGCGCCATTTTGTGGTCGGGCTTTGGGGGTGAGGGGAACAGCGGTGTGGGTAGAAGTGGAGGAGTGTGATGAGGATGAGGGCGTGGGGGAGGGACTGCGGGAGGGACGCGGTGTTGTCTGGGCGGATGATGACGCTGATGATGAGGCGCTGGAGGATGGGGCTGGGATGGTCGGAGGTGTGCGGGGGCGCGCTGCATATTGCGCTTCGGCATGCAGACTAGACAGAGCCGATGTGAGACCCTAGGTTTGGTAAGATAAAGGGTGAGCCATGTATCAGAAGAGCATGCGCAGTCGACAAGTGCGGAATCGTGTCAACGCACCTCTTTCCTTGTAGCGTCGAGTTCATTCTCATACTCCAAGAAATCTTTGGCATAGTCCCATTCGTCCAGGGCCGGAAGAACATTGAGACAATACGCTTCCAAGACCTTCTCGTAACCCTCCATGTCCTTCGGATCCTGGCCATTCTCCACGGGCTCCGCGCCTCTCGCCGCAAGCCAATCCTCCACCAAGCTCTTTCCGACACTCGGACAACCCGTCTTGACACTCCCGAGAGCAAGCGTGACTAGGACCTGCCATGGTATCCAGGGTCTATAGAACGGTTGCTTCTGCTCGGGTTCGAAGAACTGGACCGAGCGCGCGTGCAAGCCCGTGATTAAGGACGCGGGAGACAGTACCGCATTCGAGCGCAGAGAGTCCGGCAAGGATGAGAGGTCTTCCGGGGGCGCTGTGTACGCAGTTACCTCGAGTGTTATACGCAGGATATCCCACTTGCGCCGATGGTCTGCAAAGGGGTCGTTATGGTCATTTAGGTTGCTCGACGGGCGTGGCGGGATGAGTGGGAGAGCTGAAGCTAGCAGAGAGTGCGTCAAGGCGGCATCCTTGTACAGAAAAGCGCGTGCAGCACGCGCGTAGAGTGAGCGCAAAGTCGAGACCGTCGAACTCGACCCCGCAGCCGAGGTAGGACTGGACGTGGAAGCCGCGCCGTTGGGGGCTGGAGAAGCCACTGCCTGCGCGGCTTTGAGGGGTATGACGGCGGAAGTAGAGGATGATGCCGATGAGTGCGCCTCTGTTGTGAACGTTGCCGTGGGCATCGTTGGCGACGACGACGGGATGAGCTGGTCGTGGCGGAAGCTAAGGAAGGGCGCAGAGAGCTGAATAGGACCCACATTTCAATTTCAGGACGCCCGAACCCGGTCCGCGCCTGAGCCCCATATTCATGTGCAGAGACCACGGTCCATGGACTGCTTTATCCCGTGACGTCACGTGCTTCATCACGTTTTCGAGGAGAATTCAATTTCGAGTTCTCCGCAAGCCACACTGACTCTCTCGCTGAACGCACCTTGTACTATTCTAGCCGCCTTTACGAAGGAAGGCTTCGGTGCGAAGACTTGGCATGAGTAGTCTCATTTCTTGTGTCTCGTGGTAAGTCTATCTTTGTCCAAAAGTTTTCTGAGCATGCATCTTGGAACGCGTTTCCGATATCTAGAGAAATAACATACTATCATCTCCCAGGGTCAAGCGTGGTGTGCCTGCGAGACATCCCTCAAAATATGTGCTAGACGATAAGGAGCTGGAGCGTGTCAGCGCACTAGCACACATCGAGCTCGAGGATGCAAAATTAGAGCTGCAGCGTGCGCATGAAGCCGCGCGGCAGATGGGCAAGGGCGCGGAGGGGGACGAAGGAGACGATGCGGCGGAGGATGACGAGGACGATTGGGTTGAGTGAGTGAAGCTCATGCTTTGTATTGAAAGTGGGGTCTTACAACGATACTCAGCGAGGAAGACGATGCGATGGACCAGGACGATTCCCAACAACCAAAGGCCTCGTCAAAAAAGAGCGGAGATCTATCTGAATATAAACTAGACGAATATGACGATGAGGATGATAATAAAGGTCCGCACAAACTTTTACGTATCGAGGCCTTCGATCGTGCTCAGTTAGCGTCTAGCCTCCGGCCCCTTCAGTAATATCAAAGGGCTCACCTACTATCGGGACAACAACGAAGATCCATATATCACACTAAAAGAGGCACGGCAGGATTGTATCTTCAAGCACTATCCATAACTTATCCCCACTCTAGGATGATGAGGATAACGAGCGCGAAGAGCTCGAAGTCCTGCCCGCCGACAATATGCTCGTTACCGCTAAAACCGAAGACGACATCTCCCAGCTCGAGGTTTACATCTACGACGAGGCCGAAGAGAACCTCTACGTGCACCACGACCTCATGCTCCCCAACTTCCCCCTCTGTCTCGAATGGCTCGACTTCCCCCCCGCCTCCGCCTCCACCTCCACCGCCCCCCTTCACGCCAACACCACCGACGACGACGACGCGATGGACACAACCGATGCCCCCGCCCCCACGCCTGCGCGCACCTTCGGGAACTACATCGCTGTCGGGACGCTGGACCCCGAGATCGAGATCTGGTCGCTCGACGTCGTCGACGCGATCTACCCGGACGCAGTGCTCGGGCGGCCCGACCGCACCGCCGCGCACGTCCCGACGCCGCTCGGGACGGGCAAGAAAAAGAAAAAGAAGACGAAGCACCGCGCGGCGGTCGCGGAGCACCACGTCGACGCCGTCCTCGCGCTCTCGTGGAACCGCTCCGCGCGCAACCTCCTCGCGAGCGCGAGCGCGGACCGTACAGTGAAGCTGTGGGATCTGAGCCGCGGTGTCAGTGGGGACGAGGGGATTGCGGCTATCCGTAGCTTTGATGGGATCCATAAGGATAAGGTGCAGGCGGTTCAGTGGAATGAGAAGGAACCGACTGTGTTGTTGTCGGGAAGTTATGATCGGACCGTACGGGTGTTTGATTCGCGCGCGCCCGATACGGGTGTCGGTGCCATGGTTGGTGCAGACGTCGAGGCTTTGCGGTGGGATCCTTGGGATGCGCACAGCTTCTACGTACGTCCTATTATCCTCTCAAAATTCCGCATAAATCTCACCATCCGGTCTATCTCCAGGTTTCGCTAGAGAACGGTCTCGTAGTCAACTTCGACGCGCGCACTCTGCCAAGCTCACTCGATACCCCCTCGCCTGCCCGCTTCACGCTCTCCGCCCACGACGGCGCCGCATCCGCCATCGACATCAACCCGCTCATCCGCGGCTGCCTTGTGACCGGAGGCACAGACAAGATGGTCAAGGTGTGGAACGTCACTGGCGAGGACGCCCGACAAGTCAGCCTCGTCACCGGACGTGATCTCGGCGTGGTGCGCAATCATCTTTCCTCTTTCTCCCCTCGTTGTGGACTGATATCGATCGGGGCTGCAGGGCAAGGTTTTCTCGGCCGTATGGTCTCCGGACGACCCGCTCACGCTCGCGGCGGCGGGATCGAAGGCGAAGATGCAGATCTGGGACGTCGGTGCCAACTTCGGCGCGCGCAAGGCGTTCGGCGACAAGCTCGCCGCTGCGGGACGCGCGTTGAGGGAGAAGACGACCGGGGGCGTTGTCGGTGTTGTCGACGACGATGAGGGGAGCGGCGATGACGAGGACTGAGGCGATATTTTGGTAGAGGCATACGCGATATGTCGGTGCGTCGAAAAAATGAAAACTGTCCGGTGATCTACCAGTTTGTGGCCTTTATTGCAGCGTGCCGCGTGCTCCCCGTCCACAATCCACAGGCACATTGGCCGGGGAAGCGGGAGTCAGTCGGATCCCGCTGCGGGCGGGCGCATTGTCCACGATCGATTAAGTTCCCGTTGCTATCGGCCACATTAACCGCACGCGGCTCTATCGTGGGTTCTTTTTTCAGAACAGGACAATGGGAGGTGACTTTGCTAGAATCTACACCTTTGTGGCCGCTGCCACATCCTTTGATGGGGGATTCCGTTAAATACTGACCTTTCTTCCAGTCAAAGGGTTCCCTAACCCTCACAGGTCCACCCAGTATCGGCCAGCTCGACTCCCTTTCTCCCTCTCGGAGTCCGCACCCCAGCCTCGAAACAGGCCACCGACCAGAGCACCTCCCCCCTTTGTCCAGCAAGCCCCAAAAATGCAGCTGGCCGTGCAAAAGCCCGCCGTCGCCGTCGGAGCCTTGTATGCCTTCCTTTCTCCCCAACGCCTCTTCGGTCGGCCCAGGCAGGTGCTCGCGCGCCTGCCCAAGCACCTCCTCGAGCAGAGTCTCAAGGCGACATGGCACATCATGTCGAGCTCGACCCCCACCTTCACGGTCCTCCGCCTCGCACTGGGCCTCACTGATGCCGACGTCAACACCATCAACGGCGGCAACTTCACGCTCCTAGCTGACGTGCGTGATCCTTCCTCGATCCTCTCACCGTTACTGATTTCCTTTGTAGCGGGTCAGCACGACCATACTCGCAGTGCGCGACGTCCGCATCACAAGCTTCCTCGAGAACATCCGGAGTGCACGCGTGGACCGCCAGACCGTCGTCCGAGGCCTGATCACGGCCTTCGCGATCTGGTGCAGCGTCTCGGGCTACGCCGCGCTCGGGCTCAGCGTCGTTCAGATCGGCTCGAAGCTGTTCGGCAGTAGCAGCGCTGTGCAACCTGGTGCTCGGACTTCCCGATTCGCGAAGGTGAAGAACTCGATGCGGTTTTTGTGGGCGAGTAAGCAGGGTTTGGTACGTGGTCTATGTTCTAACCGTTTGTGGGAGATGGCTGACTGAGCTGCAGAAGGCACGGAAGGTGTAGAAGAACTGAGGTTGGGTCTTTGGTTGGGGTGAGCTAGCCTCTGGTCGAGTGGCATGTAGCGCGAGCAGTTTTGTTTCGGGTCGGGATGGAGCTGTTCATACCCTGGGTGCACCTTGATGATCAATTTTTTTTGCCTTTCATTTTTTTTCTTTCATTGTTTCACGCTTGGATTGCTTTTGGCCAATGTGAATCCAGTTCGAGTTCAAAGCGTTGGACACTACATGCCTTCCCGTGCGAGTCTGTGGCTGACAGCAGACGCAGGGCACAACGAGACGGTGCGTTTGCCAATCCGTCGGTCTAATCTCGAACTTTCAGCCATCTTCAAAATGTCCCACTTACCTTGAGAGCTAGCTTCAGCATACGGTCAGCCGCCTACGCCCGCCGCGCCTCCGGTCCCCAACATGCTTCCATCTCTTTTCCCCTTCCTCGCACTCCACCTCATAATTCCCTTAACCTCTGCTTCCGAACCAGCAGCCCTCAACCGGACCTGCACACCATCGCACGACCACCTCGACCCCTCCACACGCAAATTCATCTCCGACTGCGACGCCAAATCCTTCTGCTCGCTCCCCACCAACGCCGACGGCGGGAACGGGACGTGCCAGGCGCGCGTCTGCCGGCGCGACGAGTACGCGTTCGGGTACGCGCCCGACGGCTCGGAGCCCGTCCCGCCGCTGTGCGCGGACGGCATGTTCTGCCCCGACGAGGGCAGCGCGTGCCGCCCGCTGGTCGCGCTCGGCGGCGCGTGCCAGTTCAACCGCGACGACCAGTGTCAGCCGCCGTCGCCCGATGTGGGTGCTGCGCTTGCGGATGTGCAGAACCACGCCGGCGCGATGTGCCTGCGCTCGCTCTGCACGTAGGTCGCCCACTCATTCCCCTCCTACCTTTGTTATGTGCGTGGGGTGCTCACTGTCCATGTAACCAGATATGCGAACATGACGAAAGACGCACCATGCGTGTACGAGCTCACCAACTACGCCACCGCTGGCCCCGGCGGCGCGCTGTCGACCAACACCATCGTGCGCGACAACTGCCTCACCGCGACGCTCTTCTGCAACACGCACTCCTCGCGGTGTGAGCCGCGCAAGCCGCTAGGTGCGACATGCGAGTATCACCGGGACTGCGAGACAGTAAGCATCGAACTATATACCGAGTTATCCGCGGCGAGATTCAAATCCAACATTGCGCTTCGTCAGGATAATTGCCAGCAGTACGTGTGTATGGCCTCGCCCGCGTCGCCGTATACAGTGGCCGTGTGGCAATACGCCTGCACAAGCCTCGCCATAATATCAGGTACGAGGTTGCCCTTGTCCCCCTTTCCGTCCTGGACTGACTAGTGGACCGAAATTCGCAGCCATGGCCGCGACATGCATCATGCTCGCGCTGCTCCACAAGCGCCATCGGCTCAAAGCCTACAGAGAAACCAGGGATTACTGCTATGAGCAGATCACGTACGTCTCGCCCATTTCTGTGAATTCCGTGTTTGCCAGTGCTGAAGGATGTGGCCACAAACAGCATTCGACGCTCCATCATGGCGCTGCGGGCCCAAAAGCAGCCTCTCTTGCGGGGCTATTCAGAGGCCAAGGCTTGAGTTCAGCTTATACGGATCAGGACTCACCTTAACATCCGTGTCTCCTCTGGGTAGTTTATTGTGTGAAATATCATGCAAAGTACCATTTCCTCCATCGCATCTCACCATCATCTCGGAAATTGGTATGCATGTAAATTCCTGAACATGATAATGTAGGCGTAAAATCGCTAGCTACGAATGTCTGAGCCTGACGCACGCGTGAGTCGAGATATAATATACAGCAGCTACATACGGGTGACGCGCGGTCGGGTGTGTTGGTAGTATCGTATGCATATATGATTAGATATATGGAGGGGGTTCACGGTTGTATAGGGGTGGAGGGTTATCGGCGCTCGCGCACGAAGAAGTGCAGGACGAAGAAGCTGAGCACGGTGAAGGAGACGAAGAAGATGCCCAGCAGGGCGATGTTCGGCCACCAAAAAGACTGGGCGCGCAGGCCGAAGATGGACAGGATCGTTGCGGCGGGCACGTCAAGCTCTACGCCATACTGATTCGAGGCGTAAATGATGGTCCACCTTCGATAAGGAAGAAAGCGATCGTACCTGAACTTCCTTCAACGTAAGGTATCGAAGCTCGTTGACGGCAAGTGCCTCAAATGCAGCGTGGAAGAAAGAAATCGTATGCAGCCACTGAAGCCACGGCGCAACCTTCGATCGGTTGATGAGAAGCCCAGTGAATAGCAGGCTGTATGAAAGCTGTGAGTCGAATATTCACTTTTTAACGACCAGAAAGACTTACTTGAACAGCATAACCATCGTCCCGATCAAGCTCGCAACACTCGTGCTCTCCACGGCGATCGAAATGAGAAGAACAACGCTCGCCGTAGTCAAGTTGAACAACACGAGGGTCAGGAGGAACTTCCAGAAAGCAGCGACAGTGGGAACAAATCCGACGATACTATAGACAATACCACCGAAGAGCAGAGGGGGCACCACGCGCAGTGGCAGGATATCGAAAAGGACCTTGGATGCGAAATACGTGAAGGACGAGTAGTAGCCGTTTGCCCTGCGGAAATAAATCGTGAGGGGGACTTTCGCGACAAAGTTCGATGTGACTTACCGTTCACGCATGAACAAGATGCGCTCATTGGCGAAAAGACCCAGGCTTGACAGACACGAGAAGCCGAACAGCGCCAGCATGAAGAAGAATGCACCTGTCATGAAATCAGCAAGAGGAAGAAATTGGGATGAATGGTCTATCGGCGTACCCAATCTATTCTGGAACCCCCCAATATCATTCGTCACGTTCCTGTAGAACAATCCACAGACCACTGCGCACCACACCCGTCAATACGAGACATTCCTCCGAAAGACACAGATCCACTCACAAGCAAGCGCAATCGACCCAACATAATGCGCAGCCAACAGCGCCGGATCGCGGTACAAATTCTTGAACGCCCTTCCGCTCAAAATGCTAAACTGCGTCGGCCAGCTCGCGCGCTTGCGTCCGCGCAACAGCGAGCTCTCCTCCGCAACATCGCGCATCTCCGCGAGACTGCCCTGCGCATGCGCGGCCTCCGCGATCTCCGCACGCAGATCCGCAGCGACATCGCTATTCGCGTATGCCGAGACGAGCGCCCCGAGACGCGGTGACACCGGCGAGTCGCCGTTCTGCGACGAGAGTGCTACGGCTTCTAGGAACTGCGATGTCTTGCGCTTGATGAATCCTGATGCGGAGGTTGATGAGCCAGACCCAGACGTGGGACGCAGCTGGATGTCGGTCTCGTCGTCAATGAGCGTGGCTGAGTGACCTGTGTTCGAGGAGCGCGAAAGTGGCGCCGGCGCGTTGATAAGGGCGCGCTCCTCGTCGCCCAGGTTCGAAGTGTCGATGGCTGATACAGGCTCGGGTGGTGTTCCGGCATTGGAGGATTCCATGCTCGCCTGCATGGTGAGATCGACTATAAGAGAGCAATCAGGAATTAGACATGTCAGCGAGATGAGAAGAAGAGCTTACTCAAGAAGTCCGCGATATTGAAACCGAAGGGACACGGCTGGCCGATGCTGTCAAAGTACGACTGGCACTTCGCAAGCTCTCCAGAATATACGAGTTTACCCTGCGCAAGGAGCACAAGCTGGTCGAACATCGCGACGATGTTACTGCGAGGCTGGTGGATGGTGAAGATGACTGTGCGATTGTAGTTGCGCGCGAGGGACACCAGGCTGTCGATGACATTGAAGGCGTTGTAGGCATCGAGCCCTGGTAACTTGTCAAGACGCGCAGCCGCCTGGAAGTAGCCATATATGCGTACCACTCGTGGGCTCATCCAAGAACAGGATAGATGGGCTAGTGACAAGTTCACATGCGATAGACACTCGGCGCTTCTCGCCACCAGAGATAGAACGATGACCTGCACAAGAGGTCAGATACCCATATTTCACATATAACAAGAACTATTACCTGAATCGCCAATTCTCATATCCTTGATGCTCAAAATCCCCAACTCGTTCATGGTCTCCAGCGTTCGGTATTTCTTGGCTTCGAGGCTCATCTCACGCGGCAACCGCAGCAGAGCCGAATACAACACGGTCTCGTACACGGTCAGCGTGCTCATGAGCGTGTCTTCCTGATCGACAAAGCCCACGACCTTCCTGAACTCCGCATCGCTGACTTCACGACCGTTCACGAGCGTCACGCCGCTGACAGCACCACGCTTGCGCTTGCGCGCCAGAATATCCAGGAATGTCGACTTGCCGGCCCCAGACGCGCCCATGATTGCCATCACTTGCCCGGGTCGCACACTGCCCTGAATTCCGTCGAGGATCGTCCGCCCGCCGAGCTTGTAAGTGATGTCGGAGAAGTGCAGCGAGGCCGGAACGTGATCTGCCATGAGTCGCGCGACCTCGGTGTCGGGAAGACGAATCTGCCCGAAGTCACTCTTGCGAGCTCGGCCAGCATACCACAGAACTATGCAGATTGTGAGCAACCCTGCTCCAGGAATGGTGGATATATGCGGTACATACTCGCAGATGTCAAGAGCACAAAGAGTCCAGCACCGGCGGCACTGAATGCAACCCACTTCGTGTTGTCCGGCTTGGGAGGTTTCTGGCGGAGACATATAGTTGGCTCACGAATAGAGATGGAGTACTTACAATATAACCTGGAACCTGAGAGTAGTGCAGACACTCTCCGCCTTCGCATTCTAAGGTGATATACCCGTCACCGAAGATATCGTTTATCAGCTGGTTCATGGCGGGTTCTTCGAACTTGCAGCCGTTGCCCGTCTCGCAGCTGAAGGATGCAGGACCTTTGATCTCTTCTGTGAGGAAATCCGAGATATCTGCGAACAAAAAGATTTCGTATAGAAGCGTGTACTAAAGGAACGGGTATACTTACCGACACTGCCGTCTTCTCCGCAGATGAATCGGCCAGGAATACAGCTGCATTTGATATGGTCACAGTTGTAAAGTGTAGTGTTGGAGTCGTATCCAGGGCGCACTTCCGTCCGGCACGTATCCAATGAGCAGTAGAAAGACTCGACCTGGGCAGTCCAGAACTGGAAATCGCATGTGTCAGTGAGCTTGTTGCAGCTGAACGTAATTTGCGGTGGACGGCCAGGCAGCATATCGACAATCTTGCGGTCTAAGGGACAGGGACGATGAGGCAGAGACGATGAAGTAAAGCACGCGAACGTACTTGTAACGTCGCAGAATTGATGGTTGTTGAAGACAGTCTCTCCACCCGTGTAGCAAGTCATATTAGCCACTTCCGCTTCGAGGGAAGACACCTGTCCTGCGAGAGGAAACCCAATGCATGCGTCGTCTGTCTTGCATACTGTGCAACGTATGGTGGATTGTTAAAGTAGGCGCCGATGACGAAGCGGAACAACGGACCATTGCAGTTTATGCCTCCCCAACCATCTTTACACTCGCAATTCTTCCCATCCTCGCGCAAATGCCGTGACTCTCCATCCGCCAAAGAGTCGCACTCTATGCAGAACTAGCATGAACATGTGAAAAGGAAAGGGCTATTAAGCATGACGTACGAGGAGTCAAACAGTCGATGCCGCCCCATCCTGGAGGGCACTTGCACTGACCGTCGTAAGGGTCACATTCACCGTACTGTCCGCACGTAAATGCAGGGAGTAGACAGTTGAAGCAGGGTGGACATTTGTCTGAGCCTGAAATCAGTAAATGGATTGCTATCCGGAGCGATAGTTGGATATACCTATCGAGCGTGTGCTGTCCAATACCTAGAGACTTCACAGATTAGCCAGCCTACTGATTGATATATAGCACCTGGACGCACCGACAACTCATAACCAGACATGCCGAGCTTAGAAAGACTTCCAGTACTGTTCCGAGCCGCATATGAACCGGATACCGCGCTGGCGAGTATCAGAAGAGAGACAAGCCCCGGCCTGTGCCGCCGGGACGCTATGTGCGAGCTCATTGTCGGACCGAAAGCGACTGCAGAGGCTGTATCGTAGGCGTCGCGCGTCGGGGAGGTCGTGGTCGTGATGAACGTCGTGGAGAGCGGCGGCGGGCTGGATCGAGCTGGGGTTGCCCGATTTGGATCTGCTGCGCACGTGTGCCTCACCAGTAATGAACGCGCTCCGGGCCGCCGCCACGCCGCGTTCCTGCTTCACCTCGACCCTCATCTAGTACGTGTCTAGTTCACTTTGTGACTTATCGACCTCCTGCCACGACGAAGCTCAAATATATAGTAGACACAGCTCAGCTGACACCTTCTGTTTTTGACAGGAGTATCTCGAGAAACCGCAGCGCTACGCTGGATACCAGTGATCTGTAAATACACTGGCAGCTATGAGCTTTGCTCTAGACATCCTGACGCTTGGCACGGCATGGGCGCATGTTCTTCTGGCGCCATATACGAAAGTTGAAGAAAGCTTCAACCTCCACGCGACTCACGATATCCTATTTTATGGCGTGTCTCCTCCAGCGCTACCAAACGTAAGATTGAAACCACGCGAATGCGCTATGATTGATATAAGCTAAATTTATCCGGCCAAGTACGACCACTTCACGTTTAGCGGTGCAGTTCCTCGGTCGTTTTTAGGAAGCCTTGCTCTGGCATATATATCGACTCCAGTCATCCACTTAGCGACTCATTTTGAGTTGCTCTCCTCCAAATTTGATACCCAGGTTTTGAGTAAGATTTTTCGCCTTTGTTCGATTCACTTTTTACCTATCAATGCGCCACCAGTTCGCCTTGTACTCGCGACCCTGAATGCGCTTCCTCTATGCCTACTCCGCCGTGCCGTTGGCCGCCGTTTCGGCCGGCCCACAGGACTTCTGTTCGCGCTGCTCACCAGCACACAGTTCCATCTCCCCTTCTGGATGGGTCGCACACTTCCTAACATGTTCGCTCTCGTATTTGGTACGACACTATGCCAATTTTTTCTCATCTTACTTAACGGACGGCTGTCCAGTCAACCTTGCGACATACTTCCTCATCAACCGCTCGCCGAATTCTCCGCGGCCCTCCTCGTGTCAAACACAGACAGCGCTGGCACTTCTCATATTTGCCACAGCTACCCTCCGCGCAGAGCTGGCGCCATTCCTCGGATTCGTGACTCTCCAGTCCTTGTTCAACGGAACCCTCCGCCTACGTCGTGCCATTGTCGCAGGATTGCTCTCAATCGGTACGTATGCAAAGCCTATAATATCCCGACAGAATTTCTGTAAACTGAGGGTCATATACAGCGTTGACTATCGGAGTGGATACGTATTTTTGGGCCGCACCTACCCCGCTCTGGCCCGAGCTCGCATCGCTCCGCTTCAACATCTACGAAGGCAAGAGCGCAGATTGGGGTGTACGTACCTCTGATTCCAACCCGCATTATTGCTAACCGAGTTCTCTCTAGGTCTCCCCCGCTCATGCTTACATATCTACACACCTCCCCAAGCTGCTACTCGGCGCCTTTCCCCTTGCACTCTTCGGCCTCCTCATCGACTCCCGCGTGCGCAGTCTCTCAATACCCTCTCTCGCCCTCATAGCGGCTATGAGCGCGATCGGCCACAAGGAGTGGCGTTTTGTCGTCTACGCTATACCCGTGCTCAACATTGCCGCTGCACGCGGGGCGCACTGGATGTATGTTTTTCTCGGTGACAACTTCTCGCCATTCCTCACGCTGACTCGGGAATCCAGGATGTCGCGCCGCAAAGGCAGCTTCTTCGGCCGCATCCTCTTCCTAGCTGCATCCGGGCTCATCCTCGCCAACTGCCTCGCAACCGCCATCCTCACGCGCACCTCCATGGCGAACTACCCGGGCGGCACCGCGCTCGCGCAATTCAACGCACTGCTTGCCCCGCGTGCAAATGGTACCTTTCCCTGCTCTTTTATTCATTCCTACAGAATAATGCTAAAGAATGCGTCACAGTGCACGTCCACATATCTAACCTCGCCGCCCAGACCGGTGCCTCGCTCTTCCTGCAGACGCACGCGCCGCCCTATCCCGCCTTCATCGACGCCTCGAGCGCGAACAACTGGACATACGACAAGACGGAAGACCTCTCCGCGCGCGACCTTGCTGCTATGCCGGGGCTCACGCACGCAATCACGGAGGCACCGCTCGGGCGCGGGTGGACCGTCGTGGATGTGGTCAAAGGATTCGAGAGATGGGCGCTGCAGAGGGATGTGAAGGGATTGGTCGAGCGCGAGGGCATCGAGGGGCTGCTTGGTGTTCTGAAGATGGTCGAAGGAGAGAAGCTGTGGATATTGGAAAGGAACGGGGCGTGAGGCTGTCGAAGCCTGGGGATTTATGACATTTCTATAATACAGCAGCGTTCGTTGATCCTCCTGGTACACATTTATCTATCCCACAAACAGAACTCCAAACCGAGCTTTCGGACGCACCGTCCATTCCCTTCTTCCGTCCCTCACGAGGCCGGCACCTCGCCCTTCAAATGCCTCTCCCCAAACACGCCCGTCCCGACCCTCACAATATCGCTCCCCGCCGCCAACGCTGCCTCAAAATCGCTAGACATGCCCATACTGATCAACAACCGCCCCTCCTCGCCCCACCCCTCGGCGCCCTGCGCCCTCAACACGCCCTCCAGCACCGCGCGCGTGCGCACGAGGCGCTCGAAGTCCTCGTTGCCCTTGTCCGTAGCCTCGAGCGACGCCGCGAGCGCGCCGATCGTCATGAGGCCCTGCAGGCGCAGCTTCGGGCACGCGCGCACGACGTGCAGGGCGAGCTGCGCGAGCGCGCTGTCTGCAGCCCCGGCGGCGTCGGCGGAAGTGAGCGGCGGCAGCCCGGACTTGGCTTCTTCGCCGGAGGTGTTTACCTGCAGGAGGATGTTCAGTGGGGCGGTGCGCGTGGGGCCGAGGGCTTTGTCGAGTGCGGTGGCGGCTTTGACGGAGGTGACGGTTTGCACGGCGTACAGGTTGGGGATTGCTGGGAGTATGTGTTAGAGGACGGTCTTCACATGGAGCAGAGTCAATGCAGTGTTTACTTACATGCCAGAAGTTTTGCCTTGTTAGACTGCAGCGTCCCGATGAAATGCCATCGAATATCCGCTGGAAGCTACAAATCGAGTCGTATGAGTTTGACCGAGCGACGAGGGAAAAGTGAAGAGACGCACCAACGCAGCCTTATCGACCAGCTCCTGCACATAATTCTCGCCAAAATCGCGCTGGCCAGCCTCGTAGCATGCCTGCACGTCCGATGCGGGCTTGTACTTCGACACCGCGACAAGCGTCGGCGGACGCGGGGCGGTGGGCGGGGTGTGTTTCTGCACGCGCGCCCGGATCGCGGCCAGATTTGCGTGCAGGTCCGCGGCGCGCTCGGGTGTGGTGGTAGTTAGAGAAGCCATGTTGTGCTTGAGGCGCGTTAGGGATCGCAGAGGGCTAGGAATGGGGGAGATGCGCATGCGCGGAGGGGATAATCGATTCTGTATGACGATAAGTCGGTATGATGAATTTCAGCATCAACATTGTATTATGCATACCGCTTGTTTTTGAGTCTTTTCAACGCAAGCGCAAAGGCTAGCTTTCAGGACCCGTAACACTCGTTGGTGATGGAGAAAGTGAGACGGAGGGTCCGAAGCGCTGTAGGCGCTTATTGACTCATGCGAGGAGATCTTATCTTATCAGCTCGACGCGACGCGACGCGCTTCGCAGACGCGTCTCGTCTGAGTCCGACCAAGATATCTCCCAAGATATTTTGTCTTCGACGGTGAGTTCGCGAAATTATACCAGCCTAGGCAACTCACTCATCTTTCATGAGCGCTTCTGCTCATAATCTACTGCTTGTTTTCAGTAAACTGACATGGACAAGTGTTTGGCTTCCAAGGAAATTGTACAAAAAATCGTCGGATGTTTCGACGTCCCCCGCGATTTCAGCAAGGAGAGGGATCCGATAGACTCAGCATTGTCATGGCTGACGAAAACATCAAGCGGTACGCTTACCGCTCTCGCGTGCACGTCAAAAAGGTTTACGGAACCATGCCTGGACGTGCTCTGGCGAGACCTGGAGTCTATGCATCCGATTTTCGTTGTCCTCGGTGTGCCGGTGGTGATGGAGACTGCGGAAAAAAGCCAGTTTGATCTACCTGATGCCGACCCTTGTGAAATTCCTCGTTTGGATGACCATGTGAGTTCATCAAGATCTCCTTCATGCCGTGACCGGACGCTCACCTCCGACTACAGAATCTCACAGCTTTGCTTGGGACCGTGGATCTAGCGAAGGCTTCGCACTACCTGCGGCGCGTGAAGCAGCTGTATGTCAACAAGTGGGATCTTACGAACAATCTCCTATCATTTTTGTCCGATGTCACCAAACAACAGGACACCGCTCTATTTCCGAACTTGCGGAGCATCGTTTGGGACATACGGGAGGGCCAATTCAACCACGACATCAAGATATTCGCCAGCTCCCACATCAAGAGAATCTCCGTCCACCCCACATATATGGACGCATCCCTCTACGACTCCTTTCCGAACCTCACAGAGATCGAATGCCTCAGGTTTTTCCGGCACACCGACCAGCATGTCACCAGGATCACACGCGCCATTGAGCACTATCCTCACCTCACCGTCATAGACTGCTTTACATACGAAATATCTGCTCCCGCATTTGATCGCTTGGCAAGCATGCCAGATCTACGCGAACTCGCTTTCGAGAGGCTCCCGGAGGGTGCAGTTTTCCCCAGACGAGTATCCGAGGGCAAGACGATATTTTTCCCATCCCTCCGCAAGCTTAGGATAGGCATCATTCCGGTGGATGCCTGTCGCACTTTTATCCGGTCGCTCCGCGAACCTCGAAAGTTGCAACAGCTGCAACTGTCGTACCCAGTGTCAAAATGTGCCGATGCGAGTCCCCAGAAGCTACTATCCGACATTGGGACTCTGTTCCGCGACGGCTCGCTGACCGACCTCGCCGTGACAGCAGCCTGGGACAAGAAATTCGTCAACTACGAAGAGGAGATGGGGCTAAAGACTCCGCGCACGACCACCGCGATACTTGAGCCACTTCTGCAGCTCAAGGGCCTCCAGGTCTGCAAAATCAGCTTTGCTCAGTTGGACCTCGACGACGACTTCATTGAGCGCCTTTCTTCGGCCTGCCCGCATCTTGTCAATCTCAGCCTGCAATCGCTGGACTGGTACAAAAAATTCCCCAACATGACGTTGCGCAGCCTGTACTCTTTAGCGAAGAACTGCCCGCATCTCGAGCGCGTGCAGCTTCCGTGGTTATCCTGGTCGGAAGGGGACGCGAACGTCCTCCAGCTGAAGCGGACTTGGGATCACGAGAAGCGGTGGGGAACGGTCGTGGCAGTCGATATTACACTTTCCGGCGTGGATGATTCACCCGCCTGGCAGGAGCGCGCCCGGGAGGTGGCCGGGTTCTTGGAGGAGATCTTCCCGAAGATCAGCTGGTTCCCCGTCGACCGGATTTTCCACTACGTTCGAAACGGCCTGGACGCTAAGAGGTATAACTCGTAGCCGTGGCGCGTGCGCGGCGTTGGCTGGGAATAGTGCCGGCCCATGGGAGCCCCCACGCTTTTCCAGCTGGAGAAATGGCACGCGCGATCTCGCGGATACTTGGCAGAGTTGTAGCGAAATTGCCGATACTGGACAGGTAACGTGTTCGGTTGCCGAGGATATTCAATTTCTGACGAAGAAGTGAACTATCAGTGTGCTCTCTAAAGCGCGACAGTACATTCCACGACGTCGATTTGATTACTGAATGCTCAATATACAAGTGTAATATTTTGTACCACGCACACGACATCGTCTTTTGCCGTCTTCATCCTCGGAAGAGAATGCTACCGCAATTGAGAGCCTGATTTACCAGTGGCCGAAAATGGTGCGCGGCTGGTAGGGCTCCTCGAGGTACTTGATCTCCTCTTCCGTGAGCTTGATATCCAGCGCCTTGACCGTATCGTGCAGCTTCGCGATGGATGTGGTGCCGATAATGGGCGCAGAGACAGCGTCCTTGCTAAGGACCCAAGCGAGAGACAGCTGCGCCATGCTGATACCTTTCTTCTCTGCAATCTCTTGCACACTAGCGGAGATGTGAGAATGATGATCAGGGACTTCCGTAGGGTCTTGCAGACTTACCGGTCCACGATCTCCTTCGTCTGGGGAGTGCCATAGCCTTGGGCCCACCTGGGAACACGCTCTATAAGCAGAAACTGATGAATGACGACGGAGGTGACTTACATATCTGTTCCCGTCCGGACCGTGTCTTCACCGAAGGGACGAGTGAGGTTGCCACGGGCAAGGGGGGACCAGGGGATGGAGCCGACGCCGAAGTGCTGGGATATATGCATTCATTCCTGAACTTATCAAGATATCGCGGTGAACGCACCTTGAGAGACGGCATCATCTCCCGCTCTTCCTCACGGTAGAGAAGGTTATAGTGGTTCTGCATGGAGATGAATGGCGTCAGGTTGTGGGAGATGGCGTAGTCTAAAAGCAACCGCAAAGTTAGATATCTTGTCCTCCCCGATGCAAACGAACGTACTCTGCATCACATGGACTGTAAATCGATAGCGGTTAGATTTGATGCACCGATAAGAGCGACGTAAGACACACATTGCCAAGCATAGCAAGAGCTCATGCCGATGTAACGAACATATCCTGCCTTGACCACATCATGAAGGGCTTGCATCTGGATGTATGACTGGAATCAGCCGAAAAATCGACTGAAATGGAACCACTACTTACCGTCTCCTCAATTGGAGTATCGGTGTCGAAGCGATGGCCTGATTGAGAGAAAAGCTATACTAAGCATGCCACCCACGCGAGTGAAAAAGAGGACGTACACTGCAGAACATCGATGTAGTCAAGCTGGAGTCGTTCCAGGCTATGCTTGACCGACTCGAAGATGTGCTTGCGGCTAAGGCCGTGCTGATTGACGTAGCCTTCCCTGTCCACGTCGGGGCCGTAGCGGACCTCGTTGATATTGCGAGAAACGACACCGAAGAGCTGGCCAGACACGTGAGAGGGAAGTGTTAGAAGGCGGAATGCAAAAGGTACAGACCTTCGTCATCACGACAATTTCGTCGCGCGGCAGGTTGTGCTTCTTGATCGCCTTGCCAAGAACGACTTCAGACAAGCCGTTGGAATAGGCCTTAGAAGTCGCGCTCGCATGAGCTGCAGCACACCGAATATCGAAGCGGAGACTTACATTGGCCGTGTCGAACGTTTGGATACCGAGGTCGTAGCTACAGGGAAATTAAGGTCCCGATCTGGCACGGAAGGTCAAGCTCAGCACTTACGCCTCCTTGATATGCTTGATACCTTCCTCCTCTCCGAGAACCCAGCCTTGCCATTCTGTGCTCCCGTACGACATGCAGCCCAGGATAATTCTGGATACCTTCAGCCCAGAGTTTCCGAGGCGGACTGTGAAACAAGACAGTCGACATCAGCTTTTAACTTCGCGACAGCGTGGAAACTTCGACAAAGACTCAAAGACTCACCATAGGTCATCGGCTTGCGAATATTTTGAGACATAGTGCTGATTTCTGGTTAAGAGGGGGAAATGGTGAGCGACGCGGGTACACCAGCGCCAACCTTTATACCCGCAATTTCGCTAAATCAGCAATATTCCGCAGCGATGGTGGTGGCAATGGACAGCCATCTCATGACCAGGAGTAAATGTGTTATATCAATGCCGTCCCGCCACGCAAGTGCGACATCCGACGGCAGTGTTGAATGCGGCTCCTATCGTCCTAGGATCTGGTGGAGGGCGGGCTATCTTTGCCATAAGCGCCTAGGCACGTGCATGTTTCACCCACTCAATATTGTTCAATTAGCTTTCGTCGCGTATACGCGCGTGCGCCGCGTCACCACCGGTATTTACCACCCGCACTTGGCGTCGGCGTTAGTTGAATTGTCTTGGCTTTATGAAGAGTTCCTAGTGCGAGTGTATATGAGGATGGTTTCGGTCGTGCGCGATATGACATGAAACAGGACACTCACATCGGTACCTATCCACATTACCCCGGTTTATCGAGATCCAGGTGGGCGACGCGTCAGCACGTACTAGAATTTATTGCCTACAAGGCTACGACGTAAGCATGAGGCATATTCGAAGTCTAGATCTTTGCTGTTAGACGAAATGCGAAATGCATGCAGATTCAGCAAAGTAGATATATCCAGACTGAAGCTGCATTACGATTCCTGATAAGGTAATCGTCTATTATTGTATACACCTACAGCGAAAAAAACAGGGGTGCCGTCAGATCTATGTGAGTCCGGACCAGAAGTTAAGCGTCAGTGGCTGTGCCAAATGGAGTCAGTGGCTGTGCCAAATGGAGCTCAGGTTCGATCCTCCCGCATACCGAAGTATAAGTCTGATAGTTCGGTAGGGCCATGCTACAGCAGAGTCAATGACCACTACAATCCAGTGCTTTTGAGCTGGCAGTAATAATGGCAAAGATGCCAGATAGCTTCTAGTGGTCATAAAGCATTTATTGAGAGATTCTACAAGTCATGCAAAATGTGAACCTGAGAAATTGGGCAAACCAACGGAGGTATTTGCGGTGCAAGATATGTATGTTACATTACAACAAAATCAATGAAAAAGAGAGGAATCGTATTGCCGTGCGATGCATCGGCCTCTCCCCCCAAGTAGTACAAATTCGTGCTGGATCGATGTTTTCATCGCAGAACACCAGTATTGTACAAATCTTTAGTGATACGAAAATGAATACTACCAGAAAAGAGTTTACATCCTAGCCATCGTTATGGGGCATTGAAAATTGATTGTACATTTGATGCTCCTCGAGTTCCTAGTTGGCTATCGCAGGCACCGGCAGGAGCGCAGGAGCAACTGTCGGAAATCCACGTCACACATGCGCATTCGAACCGCAGCAGAAAGTGCTTACCGTGTGGAAACTGGATCGGAACATAGTCTGCAGCATCGGGCCCGTGGCGAATGAAGTGGTGAATCCGCGGCTCAGTGAAGTCCATGATTTCCGGGAAGAGGTCCTTCACGAACACAGCGACTTCGCGCGCCCGCGCGCCGAGCACGTCGTCCACGCCCGCGATGTCTATCGCGACGCCCATGCGTCCCCCGTTGTCCCAAGTCCGCTTCATCGTGCCAATGCCCAAGTCTTCCTCCGGGCCGACGCCCGCGACCAGATTGTTGAGCGCCACGAGCCCGAGTTTGGGGCAGTGTTTCGCCACGGAGTACAAGCTGCGCAGGGTCAGCCTTGAGCGATCCTGCTGGTCTGACAGCGACCGGAGGCGGAGAATGGCGAGATTCGGACATGCCGAGGCGATGCTCTCGACGAACGCGTCGTCGTAATCGAGGATAGGTGCTGTTATATCGCATTGCGTGAACTTTGTGAACCGCAAGAGAGGCCGGAGCATCTCCGAGGTGGCGCGAGATGCCCCCGTATGCAGCTGGTTGACACCGTGGTTCCGGTGCAAGTCGTTGTTATTTCTGGCCAACATCAAAGCCAGTCCCGACAGCGTCTCCGGAGAGCACAGCTCACTCAGGCAGGAAACGAGGTTCCGCATCCCGGCGGACGTCCATTCCTGCTCCGGTATCGCAACGCAGAACTGCTTCAACGCTTGGGGATTGTCGAGCGTTCGAAGAAGGTCGTGACACGTCCTCGCCGAGATGGTGCCAATGCTCAGTTCTTGGAGGGACGGGAAGAAAGGCCGGGACGGTGGTCCTGGTGCCGATGTATAAATATGCACGGTCGACGGAAACTGTGCAACACAAAGTCGGGATAAAGCGGGCATAGTAGAGAGGGCGTCGAATGCTGGGACTCTGATGTCGTATCCGGAGCAGTCTAGAGCACGTAGCGGAAAAAGGCGCGCGATGGCAAGCGCGATATACTCGTTGAATGGGTTCATGTCGACCCAGAAATTGAAAAACTCCACCTCGGCAAGATTCGGGAAATGTAAATGGGCTGAACACACTTGTTCGATGGGATACACGCTAAGCTTGGTGACGGAGGGGCTGCCGAACATGTCGAAGTGTTCCTCGATCCCTTCTATCTTGACATTCCATATGAGCTGCGAAAGCTTGGGAAAAAGACTCCCGCGTGGTTCCTGGCTTCTCAAGATGGTGGACAAAGAATCCACGAGGTCATACGTTAACTCGTCGCCGTCGGTATAGAGCTTCTGAACGCGACGCAGATAGTATGACGCCCTGCCTACGTCTGCATTTGCGAGCAGCTCTGCGATATTCTGTACCTTGAGATAAGCCATCCACGCTCACATACATATCACCGCTCATCGACGAAAGGACTTACGACGCCTGGGAGCTGGAAATCTCCCTCGTTTCGCACGCCGTCTTCGTCCCTTTCATCGTCCAGAGCTTTGAAGAACCGCATCGGCACGCCGAGCAACAAGAAGATGGGGACCAGCGAATCCAGATCTCTCCAGATCAGATCCAAGCATTGCTCTAGGAATTCCTTGGACGTGCATGCCAGCGCGATCAGAGTGCTATACTGTATCGCCGTCCTGTCTGCCAATCGTGCCTCTTGCGAATCGACACAGTACGGCCTCATGCGAAAATCGGCGGGTGTGTACAGAGAACCGATGATCTGATCCACGATCTCCCGGATGTTGAAGAGCCTGTGCATTGTTTTGTCCTAGTATCTGCAGCAAATGTTCGCAGTCATGGTCGGAAGTGAGTCACGATCTCACCAAGTATAATTGTAGCTTACCTGCTGCGAAGAATGTATCAAAGATCGCCTTTCTGGCCGGTCTCGATGAGCGGAAGAGACAGGAAGAGAGAGATAGATGCAGCGGCCGTCTTCGACCAGCCTGTCCATCCGATTTCTCAGAGAAGAAGTGTCCCTCCCACGCTCTATTACCGTGCACCGAATGCATTGCGCCGGATACTTCTAGATTTCGAAGAATGGCAGGGTGCCGTACTTACACCTAAACGGCCACGAGACGAAGCGCGGCAATAGGACTTACGAGGTCAACTGTCACCTGGTGGACAGATAGCGCTGTACCACCATCGATTTGTCGTAGACAATGTTGGGCAGCTGTGGATGTGGATGGGGAATCCTATACTTGTCGTGTTTCTTCTGCAAGCCCTAGTCATGGTGCAAGTACTGACGAAGGCCGAAGGAGGAACAGTCCAATGGGCGCCTGCGCGGCAAAGTCCGCGCGCCAGTGACGTGTCGCGGCAATTTGCTGGCGCCTAGTTGTCAACCCAACCACTGCACCAGCGGAGTCAGTGGCTCGAACTGTAGGTCTGTTACAATTTTCAGACTTGCTTTTCTCGAGAAACTGTCCGTACGATTGTTCACAAAGGCAAGCAATATAGCACATACATACGTCACACCTGACTGCGCCCAATCAACTGTGCAGGACGCTCTTTCCAATGAGCCTATCCACACACTGGAGCGAGTGTACGCTGATTTTTGTACGTCTAGGACTCTATCATCACTTTGGACTTTTCTTTCTATTGCATCGAAAGAAATAGGGCTATTTTTGTCTAGCGAATGAGACAGTCGGGGAGACCCGCTTTATGGCACGCTCGCTGCTTGCCACGCTGGAACGCCCAAGGCAATAAATTTCAAAGAAGTTCCTTGGTCTGCGACGGCGAAGATCTGGCCCTCATTACGCTTAGCATGCCAACAATCGTCTTCACTAGGTCAGTCTCGTATAGTTCTGTATCAAGGCTCCCAGTTTGTCTAAATGGCGTATAGCTGCTCTATCCGATATACGTTCAATGGTCTTGACACCTTACGGAAGTTGCACATCGTGCACCCCTTGGTCTTCCCTCGCCAAGCTGCTGAACGGGTAGTGCAGCCACGTGGTATCGCAACATTATGGTCGCTAGTTGCACCGAACCATTCGGGTCGCAATGAAGAGTAGCGGCAGAGATCTAACGGTGAATCGGTCGGTGTTCTTTCTACATCACCTGCTCGTTTTTTACCCTTCCCCCCTTCCGAATTCTCTGCACCGTCGAGCTGCTTTTCGAAGCATGCTGCGTCGTCTCCATCGACCGGGTCACATCCACGTGCCCCATCGGATTACGCTCGGCCTGTCCTCATTCCTGTCTTATGACTTCCCTTGGAGGGTCACAATGCGCGCTCTTCTGCCCTGCCGCTATGCTTCCTGATGTATCAGCGCTTCCGGAACCCAGACCCGAATCTTCAAGTTTCTCGCTCTATTATCTCCCAAATCGAGGCGTTCTGGAATCCATCTACCAGCACCTTTTTACGACCCCAATATCGCGCTGCGCACCACACATGCGCTCTGACGCGCTCCTCGTACCGTATAAATGCCAGCTAGGGCTTGATAGCCAGCTGCGTCTGGCGTGCAACCAGCATCGCTCGATCTGCACCCTCCTCGACACCTTCATAGGATCTATTCTGCGACACGTGCGGCTTATCCTCCCCTTCACGGTTATATCACCTAGGCATACCAGTGCAAGTGCCGGGACGCTACACGTGATGCCTCACTGATGAATCTAGCGAGGAACTTATGCCCATCTTCACTCGCCCTGGAATCACGCGACCCACACTCCAGAACCCAAACCAGGCCATCCCATCCACTAAACTCACGACATAATCCAAGCATAGTAGCCAAATTCGTGCACCATCACACACGATATACGATCAACCTTCAAGATTCAGACTCTGCCATTCACGCTTCTAGCTCTAGCTCTAACTCTCTCCTGCCCGCGCGGTACCGGTATATGTATCTGCCTCTCGCACTTCTACCCACGCACGTCCGCTTGGTCTTCTAGCCTACGCACCGGAACCGGGACCGGGACCCCGTACGTATACGCATATCTAAACGCGCTATAGCTCAACATACGCATATATATACGCCTCTGATCAATCCGCTCCTCTTTGATACGTAGATCTGATCCGCGGACCCAACCATTAAGGGTTACGGTACCTACAACCTCGGCCACCTCGACACCCAGATTCCCAGATTCCCGCTCGCTTCTCACACCTACCTTCCCTCAGGCTGCATCCAGCGCTCTTCTCCGGATCCCCGCGCGCAAGGGCAGAATGGAAGTCCATATTCATATATATGTATATATCCAATTCTCGGCCTCGACCGAAAGCGGGCACGACCGTCGACGTCCCAGATTGGCTATGCCCAGATGCAGAAGCAGATGCAGAAGATGGATGATCTGCGCACTTCCCCTTCCTCTTCCCCTTCCCCTTCCAGTGTCCGCGCGTGGCACCGACTGGAGGATCCCGTTGTGTGATCAGGCTATTTGCGTTGGAATTCGTATGTGCGTCTGGATTGCGGACTCTGGGAGTGGGCCCGAGTCGGATCCTACTTATCGTTAATGTGTAAGTGTTGGATAGGTTATGGTGCTTGGTGCCAGGGTTGTGTGCCGGGGTGGGGGGTGGGGATCCTGGGTCTTGGATTCTCGCTGGTGCTGCAGCTGGTGCCTGTTTTATAATTACTTGACGGGTAAGTGCAGCAGCCGCAGCTTCTCGCTGTCGCTGTCGTCCACAAACCCGCATCGCCCACGCTCGCGCGGTACAACTTCCACTTCCACTTCGACGCGTGGCACCGCCCGGAGGATCCCGCACTGTTGCAATTCACTTCATATCCGAGGTGCACAATCAGGTCGCGCGCCGAAGTGGAGGATCGAGGATCCTCAGAACATCAGCAAAACAGAATCGCTATGAGCAGGTATGAGCTGCTCATACCTGCTCATACCTGCTCCGGCTAAAACCCCTTCGATCGCACATTACCTGCCTTTTTCGGTAATTCAGCACATTCTCGTCCAATGGGAGGCCGTCCTCTGAACGAAAAGGCTGCCCACCGTATTTGCAATTAGGCCTCTTTACAGATGAAGCACCTAGTCTCTAGTGCCCTAGCCACAGTCGAATTAATGGACCTGGTAGCGGTGCCTGTTGTAAATTCTGCTTCTCGCTGTCGCCGTCGCCGTCGAGTCTAGGCCTATGCTATGTATACATGTATTTGTGGAATAAGAGGGGGAGGGGACACATGAATATCGCCCAGCCTCATGTATTCCTACACAGTGGCATATATACGCGCCAACCCGAACCCAACTCCAACCCGAACCCTAACTCACACACCCACCTCGCCTACACCTGAGTCTGACTCGCACCTCACCCTGTCTACAACGACGCCAATGTCGAAGCCAACGCCCCCATTGATCACGGACGCCAAATGGATCCATCTATTTGGCATTTGAACATAAGCATCACATCACGCACCTGACGCGGACCCCGTCACCGCGTCGCCGTGTTGCCGTGTTGCCGTGTTGCCGTGTCGCCGTCGCCACATCACGATAGGCTCGCGGGGCCCAATGGGCGCGCGCGGGCCTCGTGGGGGTCAGCTGATGCGAGGGGGCGAAAGTGGGGTGAGGGGTGAGCTTGTTTCGAGGGGGCTGTGCGCTGGTGTATACTCGAGTACTGTGTGAGGTTGGGGTTGATGTAGATGTAGATGCAGATGGGTGGAGGCTGGGGATGCATATGTCAGTGCGTGCGTACTTATTGACAAGCAGGTGAGCGCGGGCACGAGGTTCGCGATCGGGTGGGTGGGTATATGGGCGCGGGTGTATATGAGCCCACGAGGCTACGTATACGTACGTACGTACACCGTGACACTCCAGGTCCCGCCCGGGGGTAAATTAAATATTAAAATGACAAGAACCGTCGCGCGCGAGAGCGACATCTGTCAATGTCAACGTCGTCCGCGCAATTCGCAGTGCGAAGGCTAACATCCATAAACATAGCAACGTCGATGGGAATCGCACACGGTGACACAGAAGCCAGGTCCGAGGTCGGGTCAACACGCATGATATTAATTATGGAGCTGGAACCGGCGCACCTGGAGCTTCTTATCCGTCCCCGCCCCCGCTATTGCCTCCGCGATCCTTCGAATGCTACTGTGTCCGCCATTCTAGCTTCGTCTTCCGGATCCTTCGTCTTCGCGACTACAGATCGCGACGCAGCTGGACGCCGCAGTACGCAGTAGTCTCGTTCAGTCCATGATCAGGACTTGAACCAGAGCCAGAGCCAGAGCGGTTGTGCATCTTCGCCATACCATGTGACGCGCGTGCGTGCTTTTTAGATTCGGCGAATGGCGGTCAGCATCAAGGACAGATCAGATTGAGAAGCGGCGGACAAAAGGATTTCAAAACGCACGGACGTCGACGTGATCATGATGCACAACACTCGTCCGTGTTCGAGGGCGCGACGCCGTAGCCGTAGCAGTAGCCGTTGGCCAGGGAACCTCACCGCCCGTCTTGCCGTTCGTGGCGACTGGTCAGCTGCCCACCGCGTAGCGCATTTGGCCCTGCGCTTACCCGATGGAAATGCACTGCGACCCGTGACTCGTGACCCGTGACCCGTGATTCGTGGTTAGCTGGATCAATTACCATTCGCATTTGCATTCTCGTTGGCGTTGGCGTTCCGCTGACACAAAGGCTTGACAGCGCGCCAGCGCCAGCGCCCCGGGGAGGTTCTGGGAGGCTAATGCGCTAATTTGGGTTCGGGATGGGGAATGCAGGGTATCGAATGTGCGCTTTGAGTTGCATGTCATGTTGGTATAAATTTAGGTCGTACGGCGGGGTGGGCGCGTTTGGATTGGCTGGGGCGGTGGTGGGTTCAGCCTGAAGCGAGTCATAGTGCTAGTGCTATGATATGGGATAACTCACTTCATCGAACGTATGTTTGGAAGGTGAGGTTGATGGGCGCGCGGTGGCTGACGTTGATAGCGAGGCGGCAGCAGCGGCTTGGGTGACAGCTCTCGATGCGGGAGGCGGATGCGGGCACGTAATTACGCGCGGACGCAGTTTGGCCTGCGCAGTGCGGACGGGGCCGCGCGCGCATCAGGTGTCGCCGCAGGCGCGAGATCCGCGCGAGATGCACGGTGGAGTATGCAGTGTGCCTATGGAGCGGAGTGGGAGGTGTGTGAGATCGGGTAGACGGCTGACTAGTGCCCTGTGGCTCCGAGCTCGGGAGGGCTTGTGACCGACGGTGCGATCGCGCGCGCGGGAGCGGATACATACGCCGTGCATGGTGCGGTTTGTGGAGTGTGCGCCAATTGTGAGACGTGGGTGGTGTGCGCTATCGCGACAGCCCGCCATGCAAAGGCGTGTGTGTATAGGTGATAGAGCTGGGCGCTGCGGCGGCCCGCCTTGGAGGGCGGGGCGGGCGTCGGGAGAGGGCGGATGGTGACTCACCCGAGGTCGATCTGGGGCGGCGTCAATGGTGGCAGTGCGCGTCCCAGATCCAATATATCGAGGGCGAGGACCGGGGGAGCGGCGTGCGGGGTGGTGGTCCGGGGGCCTCGGTGAGATTGGACGTGTGAAGAGGACCGCTGCGGTGGTGGTATCACGGCGACTGAAGCGCCTGGGCCGGTCGACGAAGACGGGGTGGTGCACGGCACGATGGCAACGGAGCAGCATTGTTGTTGCTGGAATGCATCGGTGGGTGTTCTGGCGCAGGGAGAGTGCCGTCGAGGTCGGTCTGGGTGGTGCTTTCGCCAACGAAGAGGGGGCGGTTGCGGGGGTCTGCCCGATCAAGCAAATGGAATGCGGCCAGAGCTGCGAACGCGGTGGCACTGCCTTGCGACGTTCCACTAGCCCGCCCCGCCTCTTCCCGCCGTCCTCGTCGCCGTGCTCTCCGTTGCAGACAGCGTCGGCGGTGCACTGCTGGCAGGGAACAGACACACAGGGACGTCGAGCGAAGGACGAGGCACACGATCGAAGCGGGCGGACGACAGCCAGAAATGAAATAGAGTTTGGCGATAAGGCAGGGGAGATCTGCGAGGTGGAATTGAATGCAATTGATAACCAGTGCTTGAACGCGTTGCTTTCCCACTCGTCTCCTCCTCCTTCTCTTCCACCGACATGCCACACGCTCACCCCCCGCCGCCCCCGCTCCCCTCGCTCACCGCCCTCGACGACCCCGCCCACAGCCCCGCCCACCCCTCGCTCCACGGCCTCACCTACGACCCCGCATTCCTCTCCGCACTCCCTGTTCTCCTACCCCGTCCCGCCCCGCATACACCCATCCGCGCCCTCTCCGCCGCCCAGTTCGCCGACATCCATCTTCGCTACCTCCTCTCGCACGCACCTGACAATGTTCTCTTTCCATTCCTCCATGGCCTCGAAGGCGACAATCAGGCACAGAACCTCTTCTTCGCTGCATCAGGCGCGCGTCCCGACGTGCCCCGTTTCCGCGGACTGATCTGGGTCGCCTCCGACGACGACACCCTCCCGCAGGATGAGGACGCACGCCAGCGCGAGCTCGAGCTCAGCCAGCGGGAGCGAGAGCACATGTTCTCCGACGACGAGGAGTTCGAGTCCGAGCGTGGCTCTTCCGACATTGACATTGACGACGACGAAGACGACGAAGACGACGACACCTTCTCCATGGACATCGACTCCGAGGCGGACGCGCTAGCCGAGATCTCGCCTTACCCACTCCCGTTCGCACCATCCAACCCCGAAGACCAGGCCGCGCATATGCACCCTGTTCATCACCGCGCACCGCCAATCGACACCAATGTCCCAAAATCATCCCCAAAGGAGATATACAGCACATCGGGCGCTGGGTCCCAGCACTCTCCCAATGCTAGTACTAGTGAGCCTGCCTCTCCAACGCCGTCTGCCCTTTCCATATCCTCCCCAAGTCCATCCACCCCGCCCACCAGTATCTCGTCCCCTTCATCTCCGTGCCCCTCCTCCCTCTCTTCCTGTCTTGCGCCGTCCCTCACGGGCTCGCCTACACACACTCCGCCCTCGCATGCACTTCTCACCTCAACATTCCGCCCTCGCGATCTCCTCACCGTGAGCCACACTGTCGACGGAAAGGAGTTCGAGTTCATTCCCCCGCGTGTGCCAGATGGCATCTCGTTGCGCAATTTTGGCATTCAGGTGGTGAGTCTTATGTCCTTCTTCTGGCGTATTCCACGATCTGCAGGCGCCTGTGGCGGGATTTGAGCGCATATAGTCGCGTTTTCGCCCGCGCTTCTCTCTCTTCCCTCTGCCTCGTTGCCTTCCGCGACGAGCAGACCGGGTCCGGGAGATAGGGCCCGTGCTCGGCCCCCGCTGCTGCGTATCCCGTTCAGTACCCCTATTCTGTTCTTATCGTTCGGCCTGTCCGCCTGAATCAGGGCGGACCTGCGGAAGGATAGCGTGTTGCGACCCAGCTGTGGCGGCACGGACCCAGATTAGCACAGGGGCATACCGGACGCTGGTGGATCTCCGATCTCGCCAATGCGCGGAGCCGTTGGTTTTCCCTCGTGTGCATGGTTGATGTCCCTCATCTCACTGCGATCTCGTTCGCTGATCTAATGCGATTTGCTTTCTTTGTTTGTCACCGTATGAGCGCAGCCGATCTACGCGACGCTGTCTGACATCGTCATCTACTGCCCATCCGGGACCGACGGTAACGGCATGCGCGGCGCGCTCGCACTCGCAGAGAAGTTCAAGCAGGCCATCGAAATCAAGGCGGCCGCGCGCCGAAAAAACGGCCCCTCGACGGACGGCGTCGCTCCGCAAGCGGGCACAGAGCCCGTCGAGTACAACGTGTTCGTGCTCGACGCGTCCGTTGGCGACATGCAAAAGGAGCTCGTCCACCTCGTCCGCCGAATCCGCGACGAGGACGGCCATGCGCAGGCGCAGGGCGGCGCGCACACGGACGGCACGGACGCGCACGTCGCGCCCGAGCAGCAGCCGCCGCGCGCGTGCCACCGCCCCGCGAACACCGTCGACTTTGCGCAGCGCGAGAAGGACGAGATGCGCGACTTGACGCGGGCGTCGGAGATCCTCGCGCTCGGCGACGGCAGCAGCGGCGGCGGCGGCGGCGGCGTGCACCTGGGCAACGCGAACGACGTGCCGCTGCCCGAGGGCATCGTGGGCGTCGTCGACCCGTTCGACGGCGGCGCGAACGCGCTCGGGTTCGACGTCTGCGTCGAGTGCTGCGACCTCGCGCCGTGCCCCGGCCCGGCGGAGCTGCGCGCCGCGGAGGAGCATCTCGCGCGCATGGAGGACGGCTGGGCGCAGCAGTGCCGCGAGCGCGGGGAAGTCGGCGCGGAGGACGACGCCGCGGTCCCGCCGCGCCCGGCGCCGAATGCGGGCGCGGTCGTGCATCTGCCGTTCCCGAGCGCGCCGCCGTGCACGACGGCCGGGCTCAATGCGCTCTGTGCGTTTGTTGAGTTTGTGCAGCGTGTGATCGAGCCGCCGGGGTACGATGGTGCGGCGGACGGGAAGGTCAGGGTCGGGGGCGGGCTGGGCAGGCGGGGCAAGGCGCCGACGAGGGCATCGAAGGTGCTGATTTATAGCTCGGATGGGTACACGGAGAGCAGTGTGCTCGCGCTGTGCCTTGTGATGGCGCTCAAGGGGATGTCGCTGCCCGAGGCGTATCTTGAATTGCAGGTGCGTGTGCCCGTTTCGTGTGGTGGAGACATCGCTGAATGATGGGGCTGCAGGTGGCGAAAAAGCGCAGTTTCTTCGTGTACCACAGCGACTTGTCGCTGCTACGGCGCTTCGAGGCGAAACTGTCGCGCGAGCGGCCGACCATGCGGCTGCGCGCGCCGACGCATTCTGGGACGCAGCACGCGCTGTCCGCGTCGTTCGAGGAGCACTCGCCGTTTTCGGGCGCGAAGACGCAGCATGGGCGCCCGCGCGCGAGCACGAGCCCGCTGCTGCCGTCGCTCGTCTCGGACCATCAGGTGTGGTTCGACGACCCGCGGTTCGACGGGAGCTTCCCGAGCCGCGTGCTGCCGTTCTTGTACCTCGGGAACCTGTGTGTTCTTTCTCCTTTGTTCAAAGATAGTATGTGGGAAGCTGATTTCGTGGTGGCGGCAGGAACCACGCGTCGAACGCGTACATGCTGCACGCGCTGGGCATCACGCACGTCGTGTCGGTCGGCGAGTGCGCGCTCGTGCCGCCGGCGGAGCCGGGCCCGAAGCGGCAGGGCTCGCTGTTCATCGAGGAGCGCGAGGGCCGCATCAAGGTGCTCGACATCAAGGGCGTGTGCGACGACGGCATCGACACGCTCGAGCCGCAGCTCGGCCCGATCTGCGAGTGGATCGACCGCGCAAGGGAGGAGGGCGGGCAGGTGCTCGTGCATTGTCGTGTGGGCGTGAGTCGGAGTGCGACTGTTACTGTGAGTGCTTTGCTGCTTTTCTTGATATATGTTGTTGTCGTCGGAGGTGCTGATGGTAAGGACCAGATCGCATACGTGATGAAGCACCTCGCGCTGCCGCTCGTGGACGCGTACCTCGTCGTGCGCTCGCGGCGGCTGTCGGTGCTGATCCAGCCGAACATGCGGCTGCTGTACAACCTGTGCGGGTGGGAGGTGAAGCTGGCGCGCGAGCGCGCAGGCGGGGACGAGGCGCGGCTGCGCGGCGAGCTCGCGCGCGCGCTGAACTGGCCGTTTTTGGCGAGGGAGGTGCATGCGCTGAATGAGAAGTATCTGCATTAGCCGTGGCGCGTCGTCGCCCGCCGTTTGCTCGTTTTCGGTTTTGAGCTTTTTACTCGTTTGCCTTTTTTTGAGCTTCGCGATTGGCCGAGATCAATGGTTTGTACATACACACACACACATACATCCCAATCCACACATACGTACGTACGTACGTCACCGTGCATATATCGTCCCCTTCCCCCCTCCCCTCCCATTCCCGCATTACACACTCCTCTCCCCTCCCCTCATCCCCCTTCCCCCATCGCCTGTCTGCACACAACATCCACGCTCCACGTCTCATGACCCCGCATCGCATCGAATCTGCATTGTCCCCGCCCCCGCCTCCGCACTCGTCGACTTCCACCTTGACTTCCACCTTGACTTCGGTCCTCGAGCTTCTTGAGCTTGAGCTTGAGCTTGAGCTTCGGCTTGTATGTACCTACCTACCTCCTGTATGATATTGATTGATATTGCTAGCGCTGTTGTTGCAATTGTGCCTCGCTGCGGCTCCGGGTGTGGGTGCGGCTGTGAGTGATGTTGTAATATTCTGTTGTTCGTGTATATAGTTTTTTTTTGGGTGTGTTGTTGGTGGGTGTCGAGGTCTCGAGGAAAGGACCTAGGTTACTACCGACTCGGAGGTGGGTCGGGTTGACGGTGGTTGGCTATATGGCGCCGGACTTTGCCGCGCGGGGTTCTTCTTACCTGCCTCTGTTGTCGTCATGGACAAGATGGATGAGTTGCCTGGTCTGCGACTTCTGAGTGTTGATGCAGATGCTCGGCGTGTCGGTGAGGATAACAGCAGAGCGCTAGCGGTTCTGGATTGCATGCTTCGCCAAGGCGTCTTTGTCACGATCCTCGTGGCATTTTAGGTGTACGGCTGCGCGCTTTGCAAGTCGTTGAATGGTCTCATGGACGAAGCTTTGGCTGATTGCCAGTGGGTCTGGTTCGTGTTTTCCAGTTGTGCGAAATTTTTGACAATGACTTCTTTCAGAGATTACCAGTAGAATGCGGCGAACGATTGATGCAGGGGATAGTATTCATTCAATCGATGTCGCTGTCGACAAGACTTCTAGTAAAACAGAATTTGGGTAGAATCACCTTAGCTATGACGATGCCAGTGGGAGTCCCGAATGCGCCGCAGAAAAGACCTTCGGGCTAGAGCTCGTACGTTCCGTCTTCTTCGTCCTCGTGGTCTTCCAGGCGTACGGCAGCGCTCCGAGTCGAAGACTCCAGCAGGCTCAAGATGCGTTCACTGCCAGGGCTCCCGGGCCGCACGAAGCTTCCTACTTCTTTGCAAGGCTGGGATCCGGTCCAGTCGATATCGTGTCAGCGGGCGGCCTGAATGCGGCGGCATGCAAGGAGTGCCCCTCCTCCTGTATCACCCTCTCATTGAACTACCCCCTACTCTACACCGAGGTCAGGAGCTCGTTTCTGCTCACATCGAATCTAATCGTCGACTTTTAACCTAGCGATCTTTCACAGCGACATCGAAAGTAAAAGTATGCATAAGCTCATGCACATCAAGGAGATCGTCGATCATATCATCGACAGTCTATACGTCCCGCGCGACTTCGACGCTGAGATTGTGTATGCACGTGAAGACGGACGATGGAGGCAGGTCGCATCCCGGCAGAGGACGCAACACAGTTCTCTGGCGATGATGGCGTGCACATCAAAAGAGTTCACGGAGCGGTGCTTGGATCTGCTCTGGCGGGACCTGGACTCTCTGGTCCCTATCTTTGTCGCGCTGGGCGTGCCGATGCGGCTCTTCAAGGAGAAGGAAATCAATCTCGTTGAATTCTCAAATACGAATACATACGAGATTAACGATGTTGTAAGTTTATCGATTCGTGGCAGATGAAGTGTATACGTTAACAGCGACTTGTTCACAATCTCAGGAAATTGCGGAGTTGTTGAAAAACGCGGATATGGAAAGGGCATCGTATTACCTGCGGCGCACACGAAGCCTCTACATCGACGGCGACGAATTGACGCTTGATCTCCTCTTATCATTGCCCATCGTCATGGGTGGGTCCCACGCGCCTATCCTCCCGAATGTTTCGCAGATCTTCTGGAAAGTGAACAACTGCTATTACGACAATGACTCCTATTATTCGCAAGAGATCGAGATGTTCGGCAGTCCTCAAGTCACTCGGCTCGCACTTTACCCCCTCGAAACGTCAGATTCTTTCCACCATCGCTTCCCAAATCTTACCAAACTCGACTTCTTCAATTGCTTCACGGATACGGAGCCATACGACCTCGCTATTGAGCGCACTCTTCAAGACTTCTCCTCGCTGCGCGTTCTAGACTGCCATGGGTACAATATCATGCCCAATACGTTTGGTGATCTTGCATACATGCCTGCTCTTCAGCGGCTTTGTATGGCAAATATACCATCCGCACAATTGCCTGCTCCTCGGAGTCCCCAAGTGAGGCTGTCCCATCATTTCTTCACATCCCTCACCCAGCTCGACATGACGAATACCCCGTCGGCGACATGCTGCGACCTGCTTCGCGCTCTCGATAATCCCCATGCTCTGCAGTTGCTCTGGATCGGGTTTCCAGTATCAGGGTGGTCTCCTTCTGGAATAGAAGCCCTCTTATCCTGCATCGGTGCCCTATGCTCTCCTGAGACACTGTCAGATCTAGCGGTGACTCCGGCAAGGAACGGCCAGTGGTCCGAGCGGCATGTACAGGTGGATGTGGAAACCTCACGCGTCACCTCAGCAATGCTCCAACCACTGCTACGACTCACGAATTTGGAATTCTGCGACATCATGGCCCCCGTCCTCGACTGCGACGACGCATTTATCGAGAGCATCGCCTCGGCGGCCCCGCGCCTGGTCGCTGTAGGCCTTCAATCGCTGCCGCAATATCAGCAGCACTCGAGTCTGACAGTGCGCACCCTGTACTCCCTGGCGAAGCATTGCCCGCACCTCGAATTCATAAGCTTAAACCATCTGGTATCGATTGTTGACGAGGATGGAATTCAAGGCTTCAGCCAGCTAAAGCGGACTTGGGATCACGAGAGACGGACAGGAGAGTTACCGCGCCTCCGGATAGACATCAAAGGCGTGGATGAGGCACTTGGCGCGCAAGCGCGAGAAGTCGCCATCTTCGTGAAGGACGTCTTCCCAAACTGCCACGAATTCTGGGAGCCCAGAATCAGCCACTACATCCGCAATGGGCCGGATGCTGCAGAATATGTACCAGACAGCTGGCCATGGGGTGCTCGTACGTGTGTTCTCTTGTACTTTGCGCACAGTCCTGATGTCTGTGAACAATGCAGAACTTCCAGAGCCACACGTATTGGCGGAACAACCCACCTTATAGGCTCGAGGATGGTTTTATTCTCTCTGCCCACGATGGAGGGACGAAGTTGGAGAGGCCGTTTGTAATATGCTTATCGCGACGTGAGAGATTCTCAGCAGATGAAAACGTAGGGAGTACTGATATCTGAGTGAGCCTGGTGACAGCAGTTGACAAGGGGAACATAGATGACACTGTATCTCTACAATGGAGCAGCACCTAAAGAGCATGTCGCACAAGATCCACAACAGATGACGAAAGTAGGTTTTGTAGATACAATGAAGAATATACTCCGTATGGATACAGTACGAGCTTGGTTCGTGTTCTGACCTCGCTTCCGTCAAGACCAAGTTTGAATTTCGGCGACGTAGGGCCCGCTGCGGACATGATAGAAGACCCGACTCTCGGAGAATCCATCGACGTTCGGAAAGATGTCTTTGACAAAGCGCCCGACGTCTCGCGCGTGCGCGATCAGGGTGAAGTCCACACCACCTGCAGCAATGTCGAGCGGCGGCAGAGCTCCCCACTTTCGTTCGTGGTCCCACGTTCGCCGGAGTCCGAGTATTCCAAGGTCTTCATCGCTCGCTGCTGTAAGCCAGTCGACCTCCACATGCTCGAGCTCCGGGCACCGCTCCGCGAGCACGTAGAGACTGCGCAGCGGCATCTTCCAGCGCAAGTCCCGATGGCGATTCGAGAGTGATAAGAGGCTGAGCGTGATGAGATGAGAAAATGCGGAGGCGATGTGTTCGATGGAATAGGTGTCGAGGGCGTGGGCAGGGAGCTGAATAGAAAAGTGCTTGATATTAGAAAACCGCAGCAAAGGCTGGAGCAGAGCCCAAGGAGTGTGACACAGCTCAATGAATGGAATAACTATTGGCTGGTCATCGTCATAGCCCTTCGTGACAGCCAGATCGGACAGTGTGTCCTGCGAGCACACCGCTGCAATACAGGACAGAAGAGCCTCCAACTTTTCATACGTTGTTGTGTAAAACTCTTGGTACCCTAGGTGGAGCTGTTGCAAAGCGTTGGGTTTATCGAGTGCGTGCATCAGGGCACAGCAAGTGTCCACTGGGATAAATCGGATCTTGAGTCGACTGAGAGACGTGAAGAAGGGCTGACGTGGAAGTCGGTGCCGCTCGGGTTCGGGGATGCGCACGCCGTGGGGGATGCCTGCTATATCAAACTCGCGCAAAGAAGGCATGGCGGCCAGTGCGTAAAACGCATCAGTTGTGATGTTATTGGCGTAACAGTCCACCACGGTCAAGGAAGAGAAAGAGGTGATTGGATGGGATAATGGGTCGAGCAGAGCACCGGTTCGTGAGCGAGAGCCGATGAATTCGATCTCTGTAAGATAGGGAAAAGCGGGTGCAATCCAGTCCAGCGCATCCGAAGGGTGTATCGAGAGTCGGGTTACACAAGGACCACTGAAAATGTGGCTTTCCTGTTGGAAGACCCCCATTTCAACGTCCCAATATAGTGTTTGAAGGTTTGGCAAGAGTGGGGTATTGGTCCGCTCCTTGACAGTGGCCAACGACGATAGGATGTCCCTCGACAGTTCACTGCCATCTGTATACAGATTCTTTACGCGCCCAAGGAGCGATAATGCCCTTGTCGGATCTGCTTTCGCAAGCATTTCAACCGGCTCCTGATATGAACGACGAATCAGTATAACGTGCCCCCAATTGGTGTACATGGGACTGAAACTCACGGCTTCCTCATAGTTTACGGCATCCATCTGACCCGGTCGGAAGTACGATAACGGCATTCCTAGCACTATAAATATGGGGACAAGAGAGTCCAAGTCTCGCCATAGCAGATCAAGGCTTCGTTTTGTAAAACTTTTCGACGTACGAGCGAGCGCAGCGAGAGTGCCGTATGGCGTCCAAGGCCTTGCCGATCTTCGCAAGCGCTGTCCACGGTCAACTTTGTTCTCTTCAGTGAAATTTCGAGGAGTGTCGAGAGCGTCGATGATGAGATCCACGATTTCCCGTACACATAGACATCGGTGCATAGTCCCTGTATGATCAAAGGGTAGCCAACCACCTTTGAGAGTCAGAAACTACAGGGGTATAGTAGCGATTGCTTACCCATGATGTATCAAGGGCCCGGGGCGCGCTCTACACAAGCAGAGAGCCACGATTGAAGCTGAAGGTCGTGTAACTGGTACAGTAGAGCGCAATGCCAACAGACCGGCGCCAATAGACGGACTTTGCCGCGAGTAACAAAGTCGACATCACTGGTACTACATCGGTGACATGCAGGCATGTACCCCATTGTACTTGGATCATTACACGCCATCCGAATGTACATTTCTGAGATGACTCGGAGACGATTGTTACTTTACGGTGCTCGAGATCACAAGAGACCGGTGATTCAACATGTCTCCTGCGGATGCACGACGAGCTTCACCGCGCTGACCTCGCCCTTGCCCGCCCTCTCGGTGCCCTTCGCGAGGCCCGCAAGCCCACCCTCGAGCAGTTCGACCTTATTCGGCTACACCCAAACCCGCATCAGCACCCATCCCACAGCACACCTCCAAAATAACGCAAAACGCACCTTGATGTCACCGCGCTCCAGCAAGCCCGTAAGCACCGCATACAGCGCATCCCCAAACGCCGCATTCTCCGGCGCATTCACGTTCCCAAACACATGCGCGACGCGCTTGCCGTCCTCCGCCTCCTCGCCGGGCTTCCCGACCGCCGCAGACGGCACGACGGTGATGACGAGGCTCCCGCGCGGCGCGAGGAGCGCCCAGGCCGCCTTCTGCGAGTCCTCGCTTGAGATCGCGTCGTACGCGATGGGCACAGGCGCGCTCGTGATGGCCTTGACGGCGTCGGGGAGGAAGGCGTAGGGCGTGGTGTGGTAGTCGATGACGTGCGTTGCGCCGGCGGCTTTGACGTAGTCGCAGTTCCTTGCGGAGGCGGTAGCGATGATGGGGCTGAAGCCGGAGAGCTTGAGGAGCTGGATGGCTGCGATGGGGTGTTAGAGTTGAGTTCTGGAGAAAGAGGGTAGGAAGACAAACCGAATTGCCCGACGGAGCCCGACCCGCCAACGACGAGCGCGGGCTGGTTTTTATATTTGCCCAGTCCGCCTGGAGCCCAGGGAGGCGTCAGTGCGGCGCCGCCGCGTGTACCGATGGGGCCGTAGAGCCCGAGAGCGGCGGTTGCGAGGCAGAGGGGAACGGTGGAGGCCTCGTCGAAGGAGAGATTCTTCGGGATCTGCAACAGTCGGGGTGTGTTTAGCGCATATAGTCGCGTATAGAGGGCTATAGCTATATGCTATTTTGGAGCAGATCAAACTGACCTTCGCGGCGCGCGTCGCGTCTGCGAGCACGTACTGCTGGAACGTGCCACGGTCGGCACTGAACAGAGACTGGAAAAGTCTACAGCATCCCGTCCATATCAGCAAGCACCCAAAAGCCCCAGATAAACCGCAAAAACACTCACACACGGTCGCCCTTCTGCAGCCCACTAGCAGCCGCGCCCTCGCCGAGTTCCTCCACCGTGCCCGCGGCATCGCTGCCCGCAACGAAGGGGTACCCGTCGATGAAAAACCCGAACTGCTCGATGTACCAGTCAACGGGGTTCACCGCGGCGGACTCGATCTTCACGAGCACCTGGCCCGGGCCGGGCTTGGGGATGAGGCGCGTGCCGAGGGTGAAGTGGGCACCCTTTGAGGGGATGAGCAGGGCTTTCTGGTGGGCGGCCATGATGTTGGTGGGATGTGGACTCGGAGGTTGTGGTTGTGGTTGGATGGGATCGGTGGATGCTGGAGGGTTTTTATGGCGCAGATGGGGCTTATAAATGAAGGTGTATGCAGATTATGTCGGTCACTTACGTGCTGAACGTGTGCAGATGCTGCATCTCTTTGACTCGCAGTGGCGCTCATGCTTGTATTCAAGGCGATGCTATTTTCGAGTTGAACCCACGCGAACATGACTCGCGTGGCGTCCTGGATTGCGGACTTACATATCCTGCGCGATACTTTGCATGCTTGATCGTCGGTGTAAGGTCCATTCATCAGTGCAACTCGTCATGCTGCTCACCAGGCACGTTTATCAGCGCTGGGCGCTAGCTGTGCGGGACATGTATGGTTGCCGCGTTCACCTCGAGCTGAGATGTCTGCACAGCGCCGACTCTAAATGTGCAGGGTCGCGTTCTGCTACAGGGCACTTAGTTGTAGATGAATGAGCAATTGGCGTCTATCTGTCAGGATATCAGAATTCAGCGCATGCTGCTTGGGTCATCGATTTGGATACTAACCGGTGATGAAGGTATAGCCTCTTCTCCTACCCCCGTGTCATGTCCTTGGGACTTGACTCTACACACTTGCCTCGCATCGACGTGAACGAGGTTGTGAAAGGCATTCATGCATTGAAAGCCGAATTCATATAGGACACAAGCGCTGCAACCAGCTTGGAGTCATATTCTTACCCCTAACCTTCGTACGACCAACACGTCTTCCTCGTGAAGCGCTGAGTCGACGCTGAGAGGCGGACAGTTTGCTCGCCTTTTCGTACTGTGGACGGACGGTCATTGGTCTTGAGCAGGCATCCGATTGACTCACTTTTCGGGAAAAGACAGGCACCGCGAGCACAGCGAGCCAAAGGTACGATGATACCATCGAGAAAAGTACACTTCGATTTCTGCTTTATTTAACAATCAGTATCATACATCGTGATTGCCTCCCTTATTCTTATTCCGCGGAATTGTGTTCTTCTACATAGTTCAGATTCAAGGAGTCTCCTGCGGGCGGGCGACAAGCTTCTCGCCGCTGACCTCACGCTTGCCGACCCTCTCCACGCCCTTCGCAAGGCCTGCCAAGCCGCCCTGCAGCAGCTCGACCTTATTCGGCTATAGACACGCACACGCATCAAGTTCCAACCAAACGACAGAACACACCCAAACGCACCTTCAAACCGCCACTCTCCAACAACCCCGTAAGCGCAGCATACAGCACGTCGCCAAACGCCGTATTCACCGGCGCATTCACATTCCCAAACACATGCGCGACGCGCCTGCCTTCCTCCGCCTCCTCGCCGGGCTTGCCGACGGCTGCGGACGGCTGGAGCGTGACGACGAGGCTCCCGCGCGGCGCGAGGAGCGCCCACGCGGCCTTCTGCGAGTCCTCGCTCGAGATCGCGTCGTACACGATCGGCACGGGCGCGCTCGTGATGTCCTTGACGGCGGCCGGGAGGGAGGCGTAGGGCGTGGTGTGGTAGTCGATGACGTGCGTCGCGCCCGCGGATTTCACGTAGTCGGTGTTCTTCGCGGAGGCGGTGGAGATGATGGGGCTGAAGCCGGAGAGCTTGAGGAGCTGGATCGCTGCGGCGGGTGTCAGTGGGGGCTGGATTGTGGGGAGGGTAGGAGGAGGGACGAACCGAATTGCCCGACGGAGCTCGACCCGCCGACGACGAGCGCGGGCTGGTCCTTGTACTTGCCGAGTCCGCCTGCGGTCCAGGGGGGCGTCAGCGCGGCGCCACCGCGGGCCCCGATGGGGGCGTAGAGGCCGAGCGCGGCGGTGGCGAGGCCGAGGGGGACGGTGGCGGCCTCGTCGAAGGAGAGATTGCTCGGGACCTGCAGAGTTCGGGGTGTGTTTGGCGCATATACTTAGTCGCGTGCACAGGGTTAGATCGGGGCAGATCGAACGGACCTTCGCGGCGCGCGTCGCGTCTGCGAGCACGTATTGCTGGAATGTGCCGCGGTCGGCGGTGAAGAGGGACTGGAAGAGGCTATCGCGTCCGTTCGGTTCAGCAGATGCGCGAGAGGAGGTATATGCGGCACTCACACGCGATCGCCCTTCTGCAGTATCGTCACACCTTCACCGAGCTCGTAGACGGTGCCGGCGGCATCGCTGCCCGCGACAAAGGGGTAGCCGTCGACGAAGTACCCGGCCTGTTCGATGTAGTAGTCGACCGGGTTGACCGCGGCGGCTTCGACCTTCACGACGACCTGGCCCGGGCCTGGCTTGGGAATGGGGCGAGGGCCGACGGTGAAGGGGGCGCCTTTGGAGGAGAGGATAAGGGCTTTCTGTTCGGTGGCCATGGTGGTGGTTGGGCGGGATCAGCAGGTGCTAGATGGCAATCGTCAATGAGGCTTATAAATATATGGGTATATGGACTAACAGTATGTCGTCGGGTTGCGTGCTCAGCGTGTGCGGATGTTGACGTCGATGGTCTTAGACCTGCTCGTCGGCCCTCCGTGTGGGCGGCGTTCTATTCCTGGCCCCACGCTGGTCCGAACGGTGTGGATCCCCTCCCGGTCTAGGTCGCATACACTGGCTGCGCGACATTCTGCAGGCTTTGTCGTTGTCGATGTGAACGAGGCTGAGGACAGAAAACAGTGATGCTGCTCATCAAACATCGTTTCTCGGGGACGCGGTGAGCAAGCAGGTGCACCGCATTGCATCTGCATCCGCAGGGAAATGATGGGAGATCGCCGCAGCCACCCCCAGCTTTGATTTCCGAAGCTCTGCCCCGGACCAGCTACAAAATTCAAGGATCGCATTCTGGTCCAGGACGGCGCAGATATATGAACAGCTGGCGTCTATCTGTCAGAATGTCAGCCGTATGTTGCACGCCTCGCTCTTTTTCCCATCTTTCACGTCCACGCCCGAGCCATCGTCGCAAGCCGTCAATTGAGCCCCGCGGTGCAGGGCGAGCATCACATTCCAGCTCCCGGCCTCGGTCGGACCACGGCGCAGCCCTCTGCATCTTTCATCTTGCTCCCATGTTCGCCCCACCGTCCGTTGCGTTCTGACCCGCCCGTCTGCGCCCGCACACCCGTTCCGCGTCGCGCGCTGCTCTAGACGAGGCTGCGACTGGGAGTGTAGGTTCTGGAGTGGTATGGCGGACCAGTTCATCAGGGACACGTTTGGCGGCTTCGCTGTGTGTGGGTTTCTGTCGATGATGTGCGTCGCAGCTTGTTTCTCCGTGCTCGCCTTGTTCTGACGTGTCTGGTCTGCAGCTTCTATGGTGCGCTCTGCATACAGGTGTACAACTACTATTCGATGTATCCACGAGACTCCCGCCCTCTGAAATGCCTGGTACGTTCGCAAGTTCCCATGCTGAAAGCTGCTTGACCGACGCGTCGCAGGTCGCGTTGACTTGGGTGGTAAGCTTCAGCGTCTCGCCACGGTGCTTAGACCTCAATATATGCGCCCATTTGTAGCTGGACAGCGTGCAGCAGGGTCTCCTCATCCATACTTTCTGGTACTATCTCATCGTGCAGGCCAACGGTGTACCTGCCAACATGATCAAAGCCAACTGGTGCGTGCCGCCCTCGTCCATATCTCCATGACACTGACCTCGATCCCAGGAGCCTCATTGTGAGTGTGCATCTCCCCGTCGTGGTTATTGCGGCTGTGTATTGACCATCACCAAACGCACGCAGGGACGGCTTATCCCCACTGTAAGTCTTCTTTTCATGGGAGGGTAAATTTAGACGTGTGGATCAGAGTTAATTATGGCGCAGGAAATCGGAACGTGCCTGGTTGAATGGTAAGCGCCGCTTTGAATGAAACGTTGTAGCTTGTACTCACGTTCAGTAGTTACTTCGTCACTCGGATATGGCGGCGTGAGTCCTGCAGCGTCAATACCCATTGTCCCATTTTGACGCATCCTGTCTGCTAGTGGACGACAAGAAAAAACGATACCTCCTCCTGGTGCGTCGAAGCTCAAATCCTCCGCATCGAGCGCATATACTCACGCATATATGCGCATATCCCAGATGATCCCCGTCGTCGTCTCCCTCTGTACGTCCGTGCATCTCACTTACATTCCCTAGGCTTACAGCCCCCGTCCTGCAGGTGCCGGAATCGGTACGCACGCGCAACCATCACCATCTCGTTCATCTGCTCACCATCGACCATCATCGCGCCGCATCCATCTCCCACAGGCTACATCATCCACGGGTACGCATCTCCCATCCGCATCCGCATCTCCATCTTGACTCACGTCGCCCATGACGACGCTCATATATCGCATCACACACCGCCGCACACACACAGCTACGAGTTCCCCGCGTTCGCAGATGCGAAGATGTCGCTCGTGAGTCGCCACGCCTGCACTCCAGATACCAGATACCCAAAAATGCTAATCCCCATCGTCCGGACCCGGCGTGCCAAACGCAAACAGTGGCTCGTGACGACCTGGGCGTCCACGCGCACGTTCGCGGACCTGTCCATCGCGACGACGATGGTGTGGATCCTGTACCGCGGGCACGGCCAGGGCCTTTCGAACCGCTTTGAGTCGCTCGTGAAGACGATCATCATGTTTTGTCTGACGACGGGGCTGTTGACGAGGTGCGTGTTAACCCGCTTCCCGTCTTTCATCTTCCTCGTCATTGTGTACTATGGAAATTCTGACGAGTGCGCGGGGTGCAGTGTGTTTGCGCTGCTGGTGCTCATTACGGTGCGTGTAGTTCGTATGCGTGTAAGGGGAGATTGGATCTGACTCGGACATGGTGGCACGCAGTACCTCGTCGCGCCGTTCAACTTCACATACGTCGGGATGTACGCGATCTACGGAAAAAGTGCGTTTCCTGCCCCAACCTCTCACCTCCTTCCTCACCAATGCTGTCTTCTCTCACCCATGCAGTCTTCGCGAACTCGCTCCTCGCCTCGTAAGTCCACTCCTTAATCCCCATTTCCCTTTCTCCGATTCTCTATCGGCACTCAACATTGACGCCCGAGCAGCCTCAACAGCCGGCACACCCTGCGCGCCATGGTGCGCCCCGACGCGAACTTCGTCCAGATGGACCTCGACATGGACGTGTTCGAGAGCAGCGAGGGCACGGGGACGAGCAGCGGGGGCGGTACGCAGCAGGCCCACGCGCATGCGGACGCCAACGGGCACGCGCATGCGCACGCGGACGATAACCACGGGCTGGGCAATCTGCGCTTTGCGCGCCCGGGCGCGGGCGCGGGCGGGTGGATCGAGGCGGATGTGCCGTGATGAGTGTGCGGGTTTTGCGCGTTTCTTGCTCGCGGGGCCTTCTATGGTGGGTGGTCGTCTGGGATTTTGCCTGTGGAGCGTACTGATGATCTGGGTGGGTTTGGGACGGGCGGCATGCCTCTCAGCGCGCTCCAGCACAGATTTGGCTCTGACATCCTGCGCGCGGGACGTCGTCGATGCCCATCGTCACCAGTTTACTAGATGGTCTACACCCAGCCCTCTAGACGCATCCTTTGGCGAAGATCCTGGGCACCGCACCTACAGCAAACGCGCTGCTTCAAGCAGCATGCTGCGACCGACTCAGATTCGGATTTGGGACTCCCGTCTCCAACTCGCAAATGAAAATGCTGGCAGCCATTTTCCGCGCTTCGTCGCTAGCAACCGGTCGCAAGTGACGAGCACTAGCAATCCGTGGCAAACGCGTTTCGACCTTCTCACTCTACACATCGCACATCACCTGCACACGGTCCGGCTCAGCACTAGATATCTAACGGACGACGACCCTAAAACGGCACGTATATATATGGAATTCGGATGGATGGATGGATGGATGGATGGATGGCAAGTACTCTATCTTATTTATTTTATTACTATTGTACCCCGGACGGTGGACACATATTCTACGCTCTACGCTCTACACTACACCCTGGATTAGTACGCGCGGCCTTGGAATTTGACTCGTGCAGATCGGATTTGATTCCGTCGATCGGGCAGGAAGGAAGGAAAGAAGGGCGATCGCCGATTTGGATTCGGGTTCGGGTTCAGGGATCGTGGTGATTTTCTGGCCCAGGCTCGGGTACTCGTCGAAAATAACGCACCTACATAGGCCGACAATGGGAATAATAGGTCCGTCTTGTTTCTTCCTCGCTCGGCCCTATTACTCACGACTATCACTCTCCGCGCCGTTGCTGCCTCCTGCTGCGCATTGTTGGTTACTGTAGGCTGTGAAACCTAGCTGCGTAGGTGCTTAAACAGACCAACTGCATGATACAGTACTCAAGCTCGGGGACGACTAGCTAATTCAAAGTCGGCGTCATCGCAGGTCCGTTTGGACAGGTGTCTATTCTAGACGTGATCTCACAGAAACATCGCTACCTTCAGAGCGCGATGTGCACTGGACCAATCAGGTGCCGTGGTCAAGGCAGAGATACACAAACTCAGCGGCTGAACAAGAGCCGATTGCGTACCGCCGGGATGTCATCGTCCCGATACATAACAGGCGCGCAGTCAGATTGCTCGTAGGCGCCATGTCGAGGATGCCGGACTGCGTACGTAGGGCGCAGCCGATAGAACAGTACCAGTATTGCTAGGGAGTCTGCCTCCCTCGAGCAGCATATAAAACCAGCCATGGTCTGGTATTAAGAGGCAGTATCAACTCGACAAGAACAAGAACCTGCGCAAGCAATTAACATAAACAATCGACATGAGCTCAGGAATTCAGAAGGCTCTTTTGGTTCTGTCTACAGGCGAGCCTTTCACCATCGGCACACGCCCTATCCCCAGGCCCGGCCCGGGGCAGGTGGTGGTGAAGGTCGAAGCTACGGCGCTGAACATCGTCGATTTCGCGATGCAGCGCTTGGGGTTGTTCGTGCAGACTTGGCCGACTGTTCTTGGGGCCGATGGGGCGGGCACTGTCCACGAGCTGGGAGTGGGTGTCGTGAATGTGCAGAAGGGAGATAGAGTGTAAGCATTTGGCTCCTTTTTGGTTGGAGGCTGCTTATTGACGGAGGAACGAATAGGCTGTTCCAGCGTATGGTGTTCGAAGCTGACCGAGGCACCTTCCAAGAGTACGCACTCGCAGATGCCAATCGCGTTTCGAAGGTCAGATTAATTCTCGTGATATTATGCGTATATTGTTCTTCGGTCGACTGACTGATTACTTAGATCCCGAGCAACATCACCTTCGATCAGGCATCTACCATCCCGCTCTGCCTTGCGACCGCCACTGCTGGGCTGTACGCCCCGAAGGCTCAGAAAGGCGGCCCCGGTGGCGCTGGACTGACTCCGCCCTGGATGGATGGTGGTCTTGGAAAATATAAGGACCAGCCCGCTCTCGTTATCGGCGGCTCCAGCGCCGTCGGGCAATTCGGTAAGACTTCGACCAGTGCATGTTTGATTTTTAGTGTATCTGATCGTTTGCCGACCCTGGACGTAGCGATCCAGCTGCTCAAACTCTCGGGATTCAATCCCATTATCTCTACGGCTTCCGCCCACAACTTCGACTACGTCAAAGCAGCCGGCGCAACGCACGTCATCGACTACCATGTTACGCCGTATCCCTCTCTCCCTGCTATCGTCGCCCAGATCACGTCCGACCCCATCTCCATCGTGTACGACGCAATCTCCTCCGATGACTCGCAGAGGGCCGGCTGGGAGATCCTCGCGCCGAAGGGCGTCATCGCTGTCGTTTCGGGTGTGGTGAAGCCCGTGGTGGTGGGAAAGGCGGGCGAGGACGCGGAGGACGGAAAGCACGTCGCGGCGGTCCGAGGGAATGTGGATCTGGTCACGAAGGATGTGGAGTTTGGGAACAAGATGTATGCGAGCTTGACGGGGCTCCTGGAGGGTGGAGGATTGAAGGTTAGTGGCTTTGCGGTGTATCTGATTGCGATGCCACGCTGATTTGGGATGCCTTTCCTAGCCGTGTAGGGTTGAGCTACTCAGTGGAGGATTGACGGCTGTTGAGGGCGGCTTGGAGAGGATCGTGAAGAAGGAGGTCAGCGGGGTGAAGTTAGTCGTTCGCCCGCAAGAGACGGCCTGAAGTGTCGCCGAGTGCGAGCCGCGAACCAACGTCCCACCACGCATCTTTCGTCCTGTTCCGAAGCTGTATGTATAACATTTTTCTGGAGCTGTAGTTTCGATATTATTTTCAGCAGGCAGTTTGAAGTGAAGATTGTGGGTAAAGGCTTCCATCCACCCCCATGCTTTGGTGAGCCCCGTAGTTTGGACCTGTTACATGTTATCGCTGCTTCTCCAGGGCCGCCTAGATGATGCGACCGCCACCAGTTTCGCAGGTTACAAGCGTCATCTTAACTCCTTCCAGCATTTCGTCACAACCAAAGAAGACACTACGCAAGATATGGAGCCATCGCACGTTCTTCTCCTATGATGCATCCTTGTCTCTAATGGGTTTAGTATATAGAGCTGTACAGGCCTCATTGGGTTATACGCGTATGGACGCCAGCGCAGACTGTCGTGAAGCACGGCCCTGGCATGACCCTGGCGCAAGTCCGAAATGAACAGGTTGGGTAAGTTAAGGACGTCCAGTCCGCTACGCAATAGACCACTTGGCTAACATATATTCATGCGCATTTTGCCGGCAGGATGCGAATTATAAACAAGACGAGATAGAAGAGATTTTGAATGAGATGTCGAACGAGACCGGAAGACCTGCAGGTATCTATTTTACATGCGGCATCTAAGTAAATGGCGGCCTGCCGTTATCATTCAAGATGTGAAGATCTCAAATTGCCTATCGATTGACGCCATCTCCTTACGAGATATTTGACATACTCTGGCATTGCTGTAAGTATCATGGTTCTCACCATCTTCCAGGGTTCGCGCGTGCTGCTCTGCTGCTGAGGACGAAACATATCGAAGGAGTGATTGCGGAAATGCTTACCTGGTTGGGTGCACCGAGCGAATGCCGATCTTCTCCGGATTTCTGTCGGTGCCGTAGGGACGGTCTGCCGTCACTGTTGCCAAGGCAAACATTGGGCCCGCCGTTTCTCGCCTACGCACCGGCAAACCACACTGGAGGTAAGTACGTCATTCTCTACCGACGCCAGCACAACGTCGAGCGTTGTTCAGTTCGCTGATGGGTCTCGCTTTCCACAGGCTTGATCTCAGGAGCCAATACATTTCCGAAACGCCTAACACAGGACTTCTCTTGTGTACATTTACAAATTCAACACGACAGCGCGACCTGGCCCAAAGGATCTGTCGATGCTCCGTTTAGCACTCATTGCAAGAGCCTTTCAACGGATCTCTTTGGGGAAGAGCGCACGCATTTTGATGTTCATTCAACCGGAACGTTATGGTCAAATGTGGTAAGTAGGTCCTGGGCAATCGAGATGACCTTCCTTTGCGTTTGGCGAGTGATGCGGGTAAATTTCTGCTTCAGCGTGCCGTATTTCGCAGTGATCCGGCGAGCCGGCTGCCCTCTGGGTAAATTGCTGGGGCGGCATGCACTCATGTTTATAAGGCGCGAACAGACGGCGCCAGGTCGCCTTCTTCCCCGAATATTCTACCCCTTCTCCCATGGCGCTGTCTCAGCAGCAAGCTCTTCTATTGTCCGAGAAGCACGGCCAGTACGCTGTTGGTCTGCGACCCGTGCCGACCCCAGGACCAGGCGACGTGCTCATCGAAGTTCACGCCGCGGGTCTCAACGGCATCGACAACTACATCAGATTCGTGGGTGCATTCATCGATACTTTCCCCGCCGTTACGGGCCATGAGGGTGCAGGTGTGGTGAAAACGGTTGGAAAGGATGTTGCGGAGTTCACAGAAGGGGACCACGTGTGAGTACCGTGTCTTTGAAGCATCGCATAGTGTGCCTGACCTTTTTGCAGTATCTTCGAATGCTGGTTTTCTGCCGATAGAGGAACGTATCAACAATACTGTCTCGCAGATGCCCAGCGAGTTACGAAGATCCCCAGTAGTCTTTCCTTCGACGCGGCCGCCACTCTGCCCGTCAGCTTCGCTACGGCCGCAGTGGGGCTCTACGCGCCCAAAAGCAAACGAGGCGGAGCTGGCCTGACGCCATTCTGGGAAGAAGGCGGGAAGGGAAAGTATGCGTCGGAGCCTATCGTGGTTCTGGGAGGCTCGAGTTGTGTTGGACAGCTGAGTAAGTGTGCGTACCTTCGCGCGACCCATTTACTGAAGTCGTATCCAGCGATCCAACTGGCGAAGCTGTCAGGCTTCAATCCCATCATTTCCACATGCTCGAAGCATAACATCGACTATGTGAAACAGGCGGGTGCAACCCACGTCATCGACTACCGGGAAACAGCGTACGCCGACCTTCCTGCTGCCATCGCGAAGATCACATCAAAACCTTGTCGGCTTGTGTACGATGCTATCTCCACCGAGGAGACTCAAAAGGCAGGATGGAACGCCCTGGCTCCGAATGGGAGCATCTGTGTGCTTCTTCCGCCCCACGATGGGAGATATGGCGAGGAGGCCGAGGACGGGAAAAGGACAGTGTATGTATTTGGGAATGTCAATGATCCGGAGCACATAGAGTCGGGCTTCGGGCGGACGGTCTCCAAGAAGCTTGAGAAGTTCATGGAAGAGGGCATCATTCGGGTGAGTTCCAACCATCATACCAGAGTCAGTGTCCAGGTGCTTACAACCATTTTTTCACTTGCGTAGCCCACGAGGGTGGAGGTTGTTCCTGGTGGACTCCAAGGAGTGCCCGCAGGCTTGGAGCGCCTCATGACTGGAAAGGTTAGCGGCACCAAGCTCGTGGTTCATCCACAGCAGTCCGCAACATCCGGGTAATTTTCATTGTCGTCTGCGGATGCGCTCATCCCCCACTGAGCTGTTCGATATTAGTATGTTGTAATGTGATGTCTTTGAATGTTGCTCCAACCCATTAGGTACCTGCAACCCCCGCAGTACAATTGGTGGACGCCGAGCGCGTTGTTGAGATATACGACGTTCAGTGGTGTTCATAAAAGTTATCGGGTACTTCACATACCTCAAGCAAAGCCTGATGTCTGATAAGAACGAGTCAGGGTCCTGGAAGAAGGACCACGATTGCCAGGTCACTGGCACAAGGCGGAATGTCATATTTTGTTGGAAGCGTACGGTAGTCACGGCACATCATCCGACCTGGGTCTGCACGTACGTCGGTCACGCCCTTGTCCTTGCCTCAGCGGCCATCAATCCCCAAGAAGCTCAGGGTCAAACCTCGGCCATCGACATGGAAGTCGACGGGCCTACCATGCTAAACTTGACTCTCAAGGACTGTATGGAACCCAAGCATTGCTCCTGAACACGCACACGACAAGAAAGTCTGAAGATCAACTAGACTCGGATGTGATGACCCCCAGCCCTCGGTGATGTGCAGACTATTGGCGTCATGGAGAGGCGCCGTCCCAGCGATCGCGAAGAACATTCTGCAGTGCGTTGGCTCATAGTACCTCAGGGATCGATAGCTAACAGAATCGGTTGTACTGGCAGAAGATTTGACATCAATCGATACGAGAATCAATGCCAAAGGCATCGTCATTGCCTGGATGTACCCCCGCGCCCGACTCGGCCGAGTTGCCCCTCCCATTCGTGTGGTCCAATCCCGGGCCCCACTAGCCACAAGCACGGTTGATGCTGGGACTCTGATGGTCCTATCCGGTACGTGTTAAGTTGCCATCCTTTTCACCTTTACTTAAGTACGGTTCGTGCAGGCCATCCGACGAAGACTATACGTGATGATGCTTCTCAAATCACTTACGAATCTAGCTGTGTTGTGAAGATGACGATAGACAGCATTCGTTCCATCTTTCTGTGATCTCGGCCTCGTTCGGCCTGCCTGTCGCTGTGTCGCTGTATGCTATCAACCAAGTTTACTTACGCGCTGAGGACGGCGCTTTTTCACGAAAGAGGAGGCGCCATGAGCTGCGGATGCGAGTAGGTCAATTATTATCCTTCCACTTCACGAATTCAAGCGCTTACACCATACGTTCGCGACAATAGTCAAGCCGAGAGTTCCTTGCTGTACTCATCCATACCTCACCGTCAGGCAAGAGCCCGCTTATGGGGGCCCCGCTCCTTCGCAGGCGCAACGATGTATCATGATGTCTCTTACGCTGACACACCATTATGAAGTACGCTATATTGAGAATTTAGGCAAAGTTCACGGATTACTGAAGGTCGCTCAGCCTGTGCTTGATGCGACAGAACACATCACGAGTAGGTCACAATGCGATCCCGCGGATCGGCTCCTTCTACATACACGACTGACACTACTGAATACTAAGCAGAACGGGCGCTCTTATATACAGAATCTCGATGAGAAACCTGCTAACTCAAATACCTTTCAGCTTTTACCCTCATCGCACACATCTTCTTCATGGCTCAGCAACTAGCTCTTCTGTTACCGGAGAAGCACGGCGAGTATACCGTTGGACCCCGCCCCATACCGACTCCGGGACCAGGCGATGTGCTCATCGAAGTGCATGCTGCCGGCTTGAACGGAATTGACAACTACATCAGGCTCGTTGGCGCGTTCATCGACGCTTACCCCGCCGTCACGGGCCACGAGGGAGTCGGTGTAGTCAAAGCCGTCGGAAAGGATGTTCGTGATATCATGGAGGGCGATCGCGTGTGAGTGCTCCCGAACTCGGTATCATGCGGGTATCTAACGTCTCGTTAGTCTTTTTGAATGCTGGTTCTCTGCGGATAGAGGAACCTACCAGCAATATTCTCTCGCTGATGCGCGCGGCGTCACGAAGATTCCCGACAGCCTTTCCTTTGATGATGCGGCCACGCTTCCTGTCAGCTTCGCTACGGCCGCAGTGGGACTATATGCTCCGAAAAGCAAACGTGGTGGCGCCGGCCTGACACCATTCTGGGAAGACGGAGGAAGAGGGAAGTATGCATCTGAGCCAATTGTCATTCTTGGAGGTTCGAGCTGTGTTGGGCAACTTAGTATGTTTGCATGTCTTCGTCCGAGTGCCCTGAGTCTTCGCTCATGGCGCTTTCTCAGCTATTCAGCTTGCCAAGCTCTCAGGCTTCAACCCGATTATTTCTACCTGTTCGACGCACAATATCGACTACGTGAAGCAGGCGGGTGCTACTCACGTCATTGACTACAAAGAGACATCATACGCCGACCTGCCTGCTGCCATTGCGAGGATCACATCGAAACCTTGTCGGCTCGTCTACGACGCCATCTCCACCGAGGAGACGCAAAAGACTGGATGGAGTATCTTGGCGCCGAACGGAAGTATCTGCGTTCTTCTCCCTCCGCACGTTGGCAAATATGGCGAAGAGGCCGAAGACGGCAAGAGGACGGTGTACGTGTTTGGGAACGTCAATGACCCGGAGCACCAGAACTCGGGGTTCGGAAGCGTAGTCGCGAAGACCTTAGAGAAGCTCCTGGCTGAAGGTACCATTCGGGTACGTTATGAGTTTGTTGAAGGGAATTTATTCTGATCATTCTTTTGACGCTATCGATGTAGCCCACGAGGGTCGAAGTCGTTCCTGGCGGGCTGCACGGAATACAGACGGGTCTCGAACGCCTGATGACCGGGAAAGTCAGCGGCGCGAAGCTCATTGTCCACCCACAATAATCGACGGCGCCAAAAGACTTGAACGTCTCTGTCGAAGTTATTCAGCTATGTTTTCGTCGTACTGCACGTCCTCGTCCGACTGTAGCCAGACGCGCGAGTTCAATGTATGCTCTTTGACTACCCTGTTGTCGTAAATTCTGCCTTGCTTCGATAGAACCCGTGGGCGGTCAAAGTCACTAGCGCATGGGTTGGACTCAGGACTACAATGGTGACGAGGGTGATCAAATCCTGGAATACAAAGCCTGAGGGGAAAATATGAACAATATCATTGCACTCTCAGTATTGATATCGGCGCTGACAAGCGCGGAGGGCAAACAATAGCTGGTCTGCTCTCGAACTTGATGTTAAATACTGCATATCCTGCACGAAGCCGATAACATCTCCTTCTACATGTTACCGAATACATTGGCAAGAGCCCTGATGTGCTGCATTTATCGGTTAGTATCATGTACATGCACCACATTCAGCAAACCACATATACGCACCGACGGGCTGGGCAGCACCATCATTCGAAGTACTCGCGTCACATCCATGGGATCGTCGTAGTCATCGGCATTGAGACCATGGACGATATAGTGAAGTATTGCACCCTCTGAGAAGGCGGCAATGTTCGGAAACATGTCCTTTACGAAGACAGCTACTTCTCGCGCCCTGGTCTTGATAAGAACATCCACTTCAGCAATGGTTATCTTGAGGGGTGGCAAAACGCCCCATCTCTGCTCATGATCCACCCTTGTCAGTTAGTTTGACCAGTAAGACATGGGCCACCCGACGTGCACATAGCCCATCATACATGGGCCACACGACGTCAGCCCATGAGAATTG
>NSJX01000041.1:214665-236097 GCA_002286715.1 Dentipellis sp. KUC8613 | reverse complement strand
AAGGAAGGCAATGAGATAAGGAGTGATCCTTGACAGTCATCATGGTAGTGTCAAGGATCACTCCTTATCTCATTGCTTTCCTTGACTCCTTCCAACAACCACCGACCACCGAGACCAAGCACCAAACCCATGACTGAGCACCGACACTGATACCAACACCAATACCGACATTTCCGAGGTTTTGGACTGATGTCTCGGTCCAATAACTCAGTGATGCAGACTGAGACCTCAGACCTCAGACCAAGATCCCAGCTCCTCAGACCGAGGAGAGACATCCTTGATCTCTCGGTATTGAGTTAGCGTTTGCACATTGTCTCGGAAGTTGTTGGTCCTCCTTCCCTTTATCTGATCTGATCCATTCCTACTTAATCACATGTTTCCCCAAGTACCTAGACCCCGTTGTACCACTCTCCAAAGCTCCTCTGTCCCAGTACTGATTATCTACAATAACCTGATTTCCTCCAGTGTTCTCCACACAGTGTACTAGTACATACCCTCATGCCCTCGTCCATAGTTCCTTAGACTGTCAATTTTGTCTGTATCATACTGTACCTGGAATACCAGCTGCACTGTGCTCTGCACATCACAAGTGAGAAGTGGGCTGGCAAGCAGCATGCTCTGATTCATCTACAATATATGATATCATGTGTTATTTTGAATGAAGATGGCTCTCATAGATGAAGCAGAAACTGCCGCTTGCCGGCCCACTTCTCAGTTGTACTAAGTTATGCTAAGGATGCATGAAAAGGGATGTGGTAAGATAGTCATGAGAACTAACTTCCTAACGGGGCAATGCAAGGTCGCGCGAGTTCGTAAGGGCCACCCCATATTTAGAACTGATTCATGTCGTGGCTCGCTCAGTAAGCGCCCACGACGTCCTCCGGACTCTGCCGCTCCAGCCCGGGACCCGCCGTCAAGCGCCGTCATTCAAGCTCGGGATCCGTATCCCTATTCTCTCCAGTCGCTCAGCGCCTCCATACCAGTGCTCCCTTGCAGCCCCACATCACCTGTCACGTGTGTCATGACATCGACGCCCCTCCACATCAGCGCTCCGTAGTTGTGCTGACTGATGTCCTTGGCATTTGCATTGCCTCCACGCTCATTGGTTTGGTATAATGTTCACCCTAGAGTAGCACACGGTACAGTTCCTTATCTCTCTTATCTCTGGATAGCCATATGCACAGCAGGTACAGGTCGCATAGCATAGCACAGCACGTACAGCACGCACAGCTAGGATAGCCACACACAGCCCGCACAGCCTGGACAGCCGAGCATAGCATGCACTGCACGCATAGCCGCCGGCTATCAGTATATAAGTAGAGTAGCTTAGCCCCTAGTTCCCCATCTCGACCTCTCAGTCATTGGGGACTAGGTGAGTTATCCCTGGTATCGCTGGTCTTGTCAATATACTCAGTCATTGGGGACTAGTCTGCACAAGATGAGTCTTCGTGCCGTACCGTGCCGTTGAGCCTACGCCGCCCCTTTGGCCTTGGAGCCATCTTGGTCCTCGGCACGCCGTTGTTGCCTAGCGAGACCTCTTGTCCGCCTCGGTGGCACTGCCTCTACCCCGTATCCTCATCTCTTCATTCCGCCAACTCACCCTTTTCGCACGCTTCTGGATGCTCGACTCGGCGCCGCATCGCCGACCATCGGGCCGGTCGCCTCGTCTCCGCGACAATTCATAGATAAATCTGAACCCACAAGGTTCTTAGCATCTCTGGTAGCCTTAGACATGCATTGAAAAAATTGTATTCTGAGACACAAGCAGGAAACAAATGTCTTCCTGAGGAACCAATTTTTGTGGTGGCAGTAGCCACCCCAAAGCCACATAGTAGTAGTCTAAAAGATCAAGGGAACTGTCTCACAGCCTGAAAACATGGTATTACACTGCAAAGTGGTGTGGGTATTATATGATGCAGAGTGATGCGATGCATTAAGGCAGAAAGGAAAAACAACAGTTGTACAATCAGAGCAATGTGGGTAAAAAAGTACAGCAGACCAAGGGTATGGAGAGTCAAAAGGCCAGCCTGAACATTTTATGTGAAGTATTTTCAGTCCAAAATCATACGGTCTTTCCGTGCAAGCAAATATATAAGAATCTCCGAGGATGTCAAGTTCATTTGGATGAGGTCGTCTGGAAGCGCATCGTAAATAGAAAACATTACATCATTTCACGTTAGGCACCTACCGCAAAGCCATTTAGTGTGCGGCTAGAATGATAGGAAGAAGTTGCTTGAGATTGAGATGTGCGATAGGATCGTGCTGAGCCCAGGGAGTGCATCGATATAGAGTTGCTGGGTGTCGTCGGAAGGGCATTATTCGTCCGGCTCATACGAGCCGTCAGAGGCGTGGGTGCACTGATTTGGGATTTCTTGGGCGTTTCAGTGGGCTTATTACGGGTTGACAAGTTAGACGCGGAAGAAAGCAAAGATTTCGCCGTCCCATGAGCAGGGCTCGTTAACTTCCCTCGTTTCCCTGCTGTGATAAATGGATGGCGCATAGCATTTTGAGGTTTGATGCGGCGCTCCGGATCCCAAACAAGGCATTTAGCGATGAAATCCACGAATAGCTCATCGTCGCATCGCAATACCTGGGCCAGTGTCTTCGTGCCAGGTCGTCTTCGGCGTCCCTTAGAATTGACAACAGGACGTGGCGCACCGGTCGAATCTACCGGAGTGTCAAAATTAGATATACACGAAAGTTTCGCATGGCTCACCAAAGAACAGCCGTTTACGGGAACTTCGGTTGATGAAGTCCTTGTCTGGAACGCCCAGAACCTCCATGATACAAGAGAGTTGCTCTTGCTCGTTTTCACCGGGGAAGATTGGGAAACCAGTGTAAAGCTCGGCCAAGATACAACCGAGACTCCACATATCGATAGCCATATGGTAGTTCATACCCAAGATGACTTCAGGGGAACGGTAGAACCGACTTTGGATGTAGGTATATACTAAGGAAGTGATGAGAGAAGTGATTCTAGCTGGTATAATCAAAAAACTTACTTTTTTCATGTTCTAGACAGCTACTCCCAAAATCGATGACTTTGATTGCGCTCTTTGCGGGATGACGCAACAACACGTTCTGGAGACACTTTCAGAGGAAACTGGAGCGATAGTAAGAGAGGTACATACCTCTGGCTTCAAGTCACAGTGTACGATCCGGTGGTGCCGCATCAACGACAGAGACAAAAGCATCTGGCTCGTAAAACGACGGATGAGGGCGGTGGTAAACCCTACAAAGCCATTTGCCTTTATGAGCTCGTATAGATTGATGCTGAGAAGTTCCATCGCAATGCACAGATGGTTGCGGAAGTAAAAATGTTCTGTCATCTTAATGACGTGATGCTTCTCCTCCACATCCTGGTCGAAGAAGGCATGTATCAATATAATAACAAGGAGAATGCTGTTTCGGAAGAGGCCGCACCCATTTTCGTAAGTTATCCAGAATCTTGATCTCGACGAGAGCTTGGTGATGGAAGCGCTTTTTATTGCGAATGATCTTGATAGCCACAGATTCGCCAGTGCGATGATCCCTGCAGTTCAAAACTTGACCAAATGAGCCCTTTCCAAGAGTATCGATAATTTCGTAGCGGTAGGCTAGGTGATCGTGGTTGACCACTAGGTAATCACCACGATCGTCATCATATCCGAAATTATTGTTTGGCCTATCGGGAGAGGCGGGCTTCTTCTGGCTGCCGGCGCCAATATAATAAACGTCAGGATAATCGAGAATTTCTTTCCGCTCATATTCAGAGAGATGCTGACGCTGGCCGTTTTCGAGAAGCACTGGAAGGAGCATTAGTAGATGACTATTCGAAATGAGGATAATCTCACTGTTAGGGCTGGAAGGTCGCCCAGGTGGCAATGGTTCAGGGAAACGAAGAAGCTCGTCAAGTTCCTCTTGGGTCGCCCCGTGTGCTAACTTCTTTTGTTGCTGTCGTTTGATATAGTGCAGCATCTCTTCATCACCAAGCATTTCTTCCTCATCTACAAGACTTGGAGCTGGGGAAGGCGTAGACAAAGACTGTCGGCTGGAAGATGGCGTCGGCATGGATTGGTGCGTCGAAGCGGAATTAGGATTACGCGAATGGGGCAAAGAGGACTTAGGACTGAGAAGCTTCAGACCCTTTGAAGGTGAAAGAGCAGAAAAGCGGTGATGGACAGCCTCGCCAGGTGCGACAGACGAGATCGACGCGACAGAACCTGTTGACGATTTGCGTAGTCCACCGAACGACGTGGATTCACGATTGCCTTTGCGGGGAATACCAGACGTGGCTACGGATGCGCGTGGACCGCGAATTCCATTAGGGGTAGGAGATGCACGTGCAATTTGTCGCTGCGTAGCTGTACCAGCTGAAGTTCTGTTGGAATCGTCGTTATTCATGACACCAAATTCATTCATAGACGCTGCGCCAGAATCCGGAGAAGGGTCGCTGCCAGAAGCTACGAGGCTGCTCACAATAACGCTCGCCCTTCGGCTAGTCGATGGACCCGATGTAGATGCCTTGAGAGCGGGAGAGCTTACAGTGGACGTGCGACTGTGGATTCGTGGAATCTTGGTCGGAGTCTCCTTTGAAACAGAACTCGAAACATTTGTCACAAATGGAGGAGGCATGTATTCCTTGAGTTCCTTGCTGATAGTAGAATTGCTGCCCGCGGTACCAACCGAAGGCGATCCAGCAATCGTTGGTAACGGATTGCGGCTGCGCAAAGATGCATCGGACTGCCTTTGCAAAGAGCTGATCGTTTGTGATGTCGCTCTGGTTGTAGCCGGTGTACGAGAGCTAGCCGGTGCGGATGATGGTCCAGCCTTGAGATTGGCTACACGTTGAGCTGTTGACTGCGGGAGCGCTGACATCTGCATGGGTGGCATGCTGATAGGTTGCGCTTTCTTCTGATCGGTAGATGATAACGTCTTGACACAAATCGATGAATAAATGTACCATAAGTAGACCGATGTGAGGACATACCTTGCCACGTCTTCGACCCATAAGCACAGAAATTCTGCTCTCACTCCTATCCTTGTCATCCTTCTTTTGCTTTTCCTTCTCTCTTTCATTCTTCTCCTTGTCCATGTTGCGCACTGACTCTTTCCCACTCCTCGATCCGCTTTCAGCGTGCAGATTCTTCCTGGAGCTTGAACCCTTCAAGAGAGATCCGAGGCTTAACATCGATGTCTTCTTATGGGCAGAGTTCGATGCTGGGGGAGTGGACAAACTGCTATCGATGGGAGAAGTACTGGGCTTGCTACGAAGCGTTTGAGACCCATGCGACATGATTGTAGGGGATGTAGATGCTGGAACAGCCTGAGAAAAACCAATCTGTACCGATTGTGACGACGACCGCCGGAAGAAAGGGATAGATGAGGGTGTAAGGCGTTTTGTTGATGATCCACGACGCGTGGAGCCAGAGGGGCTGAGCGGTATTTGTTGAAGGGGGGCAGAGAGATTTGTGCCGCTCGAGGCAGTACCCGGGCGGCTATGGGACAAACGGTCAGGCGTTTGAGGCATTGCTGCGGAAGGAGGAAGGGAAGACGAAGGAGAAAGCGCATGAGCAGAAGACCGAGAAGATAATGACGCCAACGAAGCTGCTGAACCCATCGCATCTGGGTGATTGGGTGACCATGAACCCAACCGCTCCTTGGAACCCGAGACACCCGTCAAGTGACCGAAAGTCGCTGAGCGTGGACTGACGCCAATCGGAGATGCCTTGGATGTTGGCTCTCTAACGACAGGGGAAGCGGGTACACCCGAAAGTTTCATGCCTAATGCGTTGGTGAAGCTCCATTTCTTCGAGGGCGTCTTCAAAACCACAGACGTAGAGGCTACAGAATCATATCCTTGAGAAGGATCCTGCCTTTGGGCCGTAGATGATGTCTTCGGTACCGAAGCAGGAGGTGCCATGCCTAGGGACATAGTCCGGTCAGGGTCACCGACTTCAACAATATCGTCGTCCTGATCTTCAGTATTGTCTTCAGTATTGTCGATAGGAAACGAAACAGCTGTGGAAGAAGGTGGAGGGGAGCGATAACTGGATAAATCCTTGGGTAAGGGAGGAACAGGAGGAACAGACTCCCCACCCTCAGACGTTTCCCCAGAAACAACAAAATACCGGTCCTTCGCTGGCACGACATCGCCAGATGGCAAAGTCGAGAAATCACTCCCACCACTGTTGCTACGCAATTTGCCGGTAGAATGCCTGACGGACTGACCAGAAGTAGAGGTAAGGCTAGTACCAGTGGATAATGATGCCGAGTCTCTTGAACTTGTTGGTGTACTGGCATACGTAGTTGAAGAGGCTGATGCCCGCTTTGGCGCGTCACTGAGGCGAGCTCCCGTGGTGTTGGCCTTCTTCAAAGACGATCTCTCTTGCACTAAGCTAAAAGCAGCAGCAGCATCGTCGCTGCTTCCTAGCGCACTCCCTCCCGGCTCATTCGCATCAAACGACCCGTCGAAGGCGACAAGGCCCGGGCCCTGTCGCTGCGAGCCTTGGTCTCTCTCTTTGAGAGAGATGCTGTCCCTCACATTTGCACTGCTCCTACGGCTCGCCATTCCCTCAGACAAGACGCCCTCCCATTGCGTAGAGCATCCGGACTTAGCAGGTGTCCCTGGTCGACTAGAGCTGCTCTGGCGCAGACTACCCACACTAGACCGCACGCGTGCGCCGGTCTTTCCTGAAAGGCCGTCGAGTTTCCGTAGAGCTTCAGCCGTGGCCTGATCGTCGAGCCCAGACCAACCTTCCTGAGTACCGCGTAGCAGGGAGTGTGCTACGTTTGAGGCGGGGTGCTCTTTCGAAGAGTTATAAGAAGGCGTTGCAGTCATAATACCGTTACTACCAGTGTGGCGCAAGAATTGCTGAATAGATGATGTAGAAGGCGAGGGAGGAAGATGTGAGAAATCCGTAGTATGCACGCGCCGAGGGTGGTGCGTCTCGCCATGGCTAGATGCAGAGGAACTGGCGGACGTATGCCGTGCATGTCGTTCGCCCCTGGACGCAGAACTAGCACCAATGCTATCGCGACGACGTTCCTTGGGGCGCTCGCGAGACGACGACGGAGGAAGTCCGACACCGAGGCTACGGTGCTTCCGCACTGACACCTTCTCTTCCTTCACTTTTTCCGTGGAGGCACTGCGTTTATGCTTAGCCACAAGGATGCCAGAGTGGTCCAGCTCGAACTCATCGGATGTTCGTTTCTTCGCTTTGTGCAGAGGGGAAAGAAACGCGCTTGGCGGGAAACCAGCAGGAATCGGTGACGTTCTAGATTCCAGCTGAGAAGAAAGTGGACCGTGACTGAGGTCGACGTTGTGGTGCCGAGGGTAGACAATCTCTTCACCCCCGCTCTCTTCAGTCACAGAAGGGCGGGTGCGAACCGTCTTCTGCATAGGCCGCACATTCATGTGCTGGAAAAGTGTAAGTCAGTTCAATGAGACTGGGAAGAACAACGTCATATTTACCTCGTCTCTCTCTTCTGAGTCACCGTCAATAGCTTCGATCGTCCATGGACTATCAGGTTCGTCGTCCTCTCTGTCCGCCTTACTATCAGGCTCTCTCTCTTCCCGCACATCATCCAAGTTATGTCCTTCGGAATCTGTTTCGTGTTTTCGCTCAAAACGCGTCCACCTTGGGGTTGCTAACTCGCCTAGACCATGGAGACCCCTGCGATCGATTGCAGCAGGGTCTCGAGCGGGAGTGAATGGCTCGTGAGAAGGTGAGGACTCAGGGGTTCGTCTCTGGGGAGTTTGATCTGGGAGTGGCGGCAGAGGCGACTCCGCAGGAGACTGAACACTGAAGTAGTAAGGATCAAGAGACGACGTGGCAGACGCGGAGCGCGGAGCAGTTGGTACGAGTTCGCTTGGGGTATGTTCTTCAGCAGAACCGCCCTCGACCTGTAGAGACATGAAAGCATTAGCAGGTGGGATGATAGTTGCAAAGCAGACGCGTACCTGTTCGGTGGGTGGCTTTGAATGCTCGGGAGCCGTCGCACGGTCTGAGCGGGGCGTATTGATAACGGGCGCAATGGCAAGGGCGGGAGGCCTGTCCCGTCTCTTATTGTCGTGAGCGAGGTGGAGAGGCGAGGGCGAGGGAGGGAAAGACATTGAGAGAGCGACGGGGATGGGAAATGAGAGACGAGAAAGAAGCAAAAGAGAGAAAAAGGGCACAGAGGGAGGGCGGGCCGCTGAGGGGCCGAGCAAAAGCAGAATAGATGCTGTCGATGCGATAAGAGGGGACGACGACGGCGACGACGACGACGACGACGACAAGGACGAGGAAGAGGAGCGCTGGCGGACTGGCTTGCAATTGTTTGGTAAAGTTTGGCACGACAGTGTCAGGGACTGGGGACGGACATTGAAGTTGAGATTAGAGCGGCGACGGATGCCGGGATACGGAGCGAAGTCGGAGGCGGCGTCGTGAGGTCATTGCATCCCGCGTCTCCGCTCTCCGCTCCCCATCTCAGCGACTTGTCTGGTAGGTTTCTGTTCCCCTCGTCCCTCCTCCCTCGCATTACCTTGTCTCCGTCTCAATGTTCGCCACGCTCACTCTCCCTCGCTCCTGCGCCTTCGTTCCCCGTCGTTCAAGAACCTCGTACCGGCGCTTGTCTCGGCCTTCCTACGTTATTAAGGTCAACACGTGTCTCCAGCGCACTCTATATCCGTGTCATTTTAGTCACGCCTCCCTTCCCCCTCGCCCAGCCACTCTCCTCGTCTCCCGTTCACGCCTGTCCAGCTCTCTGTCGACATGGCTTCTGTCCGTGGCCAATCGGGCGAGGCAGATGAGGAGCCACAACATGACAATTCCCCTTCCGCCGACTCTATGCAGCCACAGATGACTATGCACTCCGTATCATACTCCAGCATGCCGATGCACATGTACCCATTTGCACCGGGCATGGTGCCCAACGCTCCCCAGATACGTTCGAAACGACGACAGGTCAAGAACGCTTGCACTAATTGCCAGAAAGCATGCAAGAAGTGCGACGATGCCCGCCCCTGTCTCCGCTGCGTCAAGTACGGTATCGGAGAGGAATGCGTTGATTCCCAGCGTAAGGAAAGGAAGAAGGGAATCAAGAGAGGGCCTTACAAGAAGCGCGATGGAAAGAGTAAGCTTCTTTCTCATATTTTCTCGCTCTGTGCGTGTTCATGCGCATCCTCCCCTCCTCTTGTTCGGCTCTTTACGTCACCCTCGCTCGTCCTCCTTCTCGTCCTGCACGTACATTGACAGTTTCTCTTTTCTTCAACTGGTCGCGTAGACAACGTCGAGCAGCAGCTCGATAACGCTGTGCCACAGAGCATGGGTATGCCACCCACGAGCGTGCCCCCAACCATGCCCTATATGGGCCAGATGGGATACCCACCTCCGTATTATGGTCAATATCCGGCGATCCCACCTCCGAAACCTGGAGAAGCTCCCGCCTACTACCCCCAATTCTACCTTGCCCCTGTGCCGCACCCGCCGCCACCAGGACAAGATGGTGACCCTGTGGGCTATGGACAACCCCAGCCTCAGTACTACCCCGCTACCTTCATTGCACCATACGCACAACCATATCCACCAACTTACATGATGCCGCCCCATCATCGCCCGGATGCACAGATTGCCATGCATAATGGGCCTTATGGGTATGCAATGTATCCCAAGCCACCATCCGCCGGGGGTTCGATGGAAGGGATGGGCGGGGCAGGTCACATGGGTACCAGACGAGATGACCAGGCGGAGAGGTCGGGGGAGGGAGCTGTAGGAATTGAGAAGAGTGTTTGAAATGCTTTCTCAAACCTTGTAATATAGATCTGTCTTGATGATGTTGTTTGCTGGAAATGATTTGAGCATATGACTTTGTTTGCCATTAGGTTCTACATTTATGTGGCAAGGCACAATGGACTCAGATGTGGACTGAGTCGTAGTCTGACTAGCAGGGGACGGACCCGCGGATGTGTCGCGGGGAATGTATCAGAGACTGGATCTTGGACTTGGAAGCGCCGCCTGCGTCGGCTAGACCCTTGCTTGCGGGGGGGAGGGGGGTTAAATAAGTGATTTCTTGAATCATAAGTATCATGCATGCGTGTGATTTACGCCTTAAATTCGCAGGGGTGGACATAGATATGATTTCTTGGTCACGGGAGTGAGCGACACGATGTGCAATATAATGCCAGGCACGAGCGGATTGAGATGCATGGCATACGAATGTATCACACAGACACGTAGACGAAGAGGGTGTGGGAAGGGGTTCTAACAAGGGCTGAAAGAAAAGCAATCTGACTTGCCACTGTACATGTGCCAGTGGTCACTAGCACTGGGCGGCATCAGGGAATCCGCCTCTGGACTATAAGCGCTTTCAGCGTTTGTAAGACCCCGGAAGTTTCCGTGCGCCTACATGCGCATGTAGAGAGCTTGTAACAAGCCGCCAGATTTTACCGCGTTGTAATCCCACCACACGATTACAAGGTCTCCATATACCGCCCCCAAGTAAGTGATCGTCCTTGCCGCGTCTCTCAAGTCTAAACATTGCCTACCCTAAACCCACACGTGAGACAGGGCCGTTCATATGGCATATCGTGCCACGTCGAAACGACGCTCTTTGTTCCCAACCTCCATCTCCTTCGGTGAGCCGTCCCTGTGCGAATCCTCTCGGTATTGATATTATCTCCTTGACCTCCATGCATGTAAGTTGTTCTAATCCTCCTTTCAGCCCTTTGCGAGCATCGTGTCTGAGATCGAGTCCCATCCCGGATAATATCAAGGTACGTGATTTCTCACTGAATCGTTCGGGCTGCTACTTCTCCGTCAAGGGTGTTGGTTCGTAACATAGCAAGGTACGTGTGCGCTCACACGAGCTAATATTTTGCTTTAGCCTTCGCCTCAGTCTTGGGAGAGTAGTGTGGCATAGTGCGTGCATGCGTCGACTTCGGAAACAGGTGCGTGGCGTTGCAGTGTAACTCTCGATACCTTTCTGATGGAGTTTGCTCATATACAGTGTCTACCCCATCACTGCCTCAGTTGCACCCCGCCCATCCCTTTCGTCCGACGCGGCTCATGAACGTGGTGGTGTCTCGAGTATCTTGTACTTGTAACTACTACAAATAAATTGATTTTTTGATAATTTACCTGTGTTCTGGGCTGTCGGGGTGCCACGGGGGCTACTTTTTGTTGCAAGATATCGAGATTTCACGAAAACTGGTGCAATCTTACATTCTGCATACACTACGATTATATGCTGCATGCGTAAAATTTCTACCGCAGTATGAACTTACAGCGTTTATAACGATTATAGGCTTTATAAGCTAATATAAGCTGCATATTGGAGCATACATTTCTTGGGCGGATTCCCTGATGCGGTGTACTCTCGAAGAGCATGAGCACGTGCGTCGACACATCTAGGGTTACGGCACTTTCCGATGCAGGGAATGAGCTCACAGACCGAACAGGGGGCATCCGAATTGTTCATCCCGAGACGACGCCACGGTGGCGGTGCACTTCACTGCTGCTGACATGATTTCCCTCATTTGTCGCTGTTCCCTCGATAAGAAAGATAGTCGTTCCTTATTGCTGTTCTCCATGGCGTCAAGCCGCAGGCGACGACGTTCTCAAGCCCTCATGTCCCCTGAGGGTCCCGAAGCTGACGTAGACGCACCTCAAGCAGACGCGTTACAGCCCGAAGTGGAGCCTGTCGAACCTCAGGTACCGGACGTCGTTCAGGAGATGACAAAACTGCAGACCATTTTGGACAATTTCACAGAGGAATTCCATGAAAGTGCGTGCCAGTCCCAACTCACTCGTTGTGTCCTGAATTCAGGACTATATATCGGTACAGCTACCGAGCAATTACCTCTCTACTTGCATCGCCTGTTCGCGCTGCTTCGGGAACAGGACGAGCAGATGGCAGGTAGGCGATACGTATCGAACCTTCTGTCGTCTCTCATGAACAGTCGCAATGTGAAGGGAATCACACGGAAATGATGAACGAATTGCAAAAATACATCTCATTGAGAAGATCTCTAGCAAGGCCGACTGATCTCGGCGTCTCCACCAATCATGACGAGACTGAAGACTCACTGGTTCCTGCAGGGAGAAGCGATGCCTTCGCACCTCCCAAAGACGACGCCAGTGTTGCGTGGATGTCTCTCAGCTCCTCGCCCGTGGAACGACGATCGAAACGGACCAATCCGTCGCCTACAAAGCGGCCCTTCTCAAGACCTTCTCGACCGATGTCACACCAGGACACACATGCTTCCTCGTTTGTGCCATCCCCCGCGAATTCAATTGATCAAAGTGCCACGCGGGGGCTTTTGGGTCATATCGCCACACTCTCAGATAGCATTTTACATGCATCTCACGAAAAATTCAACCTTGCTATGACTACATATGATTCGGTGAGTTCATACATATGGAGATGATCTTTTTCGAGCATACGAGGGCTACACAGGTGGATCGACACATACGTCTGCTAGATCAAGCAATCAAGGAGCAGGAAACATCCATTTCGCTTGGTCTTCGGCCAGGCACCCATGCCATGTTTCTCCCTGAGGTTCCGGTTCCCAGATCAAACCGTCCGCCTCGCGCGGAGTTCAGCCCTGTGCTTAACCTAGATGTCGTCACCGACGGGGGCATCGAAGGCGAACCTACGGTCGGCCTAATATCTGATGAGCCACTACGGCAAAAAATTCGCTCAGGCTTGAGAAAGGGGAAAAAAGGGTCGAAAGCAAGTGTCACTGCGTCTGCAGAACCCGAGAGACCACTATCTCCCCCACATTCGCGTACCATAAAATTGAGGGTACCCCCTTTGTCTACTATCCAAGCCGGCGAGCACGTGGATCCCAATGAACCTAAATATTGTTATTGCCACGATGTATCGCATGGAGAGGTGAGACTCATTCTCGTGGCGATGAGATACATCTTTATCAATATCTCATCAGATGGTAGCTTGCGACAATGAAGAATGTCTCATTGAATGGGTACGCTCTATTTGAACATTCCTCACATTGTGCTCAATCAATGCATTATCAGTTTCACCTTCAATGCGTGGGACTCTCTACTCCTCCCCCAAACGAGAAGCCGTGGTATTGCCGAGACTGTCTTGCTTCGCAAACCCAGACCGCGAACACGAAACGGAAGGGGCGCCAATCGGTTGGCGCGTAGCATTTCTGTCACATTTGAGGTCGATATCAGATGGTTCATGGATACAGACGTACGGCTGGTAGTATATCACGGCCCTACGGGCATAACCTGGTCTCGTTTATAAGACGCATACGTAGATGTGCAGACGGACAACATCATTCCTGCCATCGCATGAGCCAATGAAATTGTATTACACCAATCCTATGACCTGCCGATGCACTCCGGATATGCACTGTCATTGAGAGACATTGAGGTAAGTCTCTTGTCCATATGCAAGCTGTGGCCTGTGCTCCGCACAGTACTTTGAAATCCAACTAGTTATGTGCACAGAGATTCAGATTCAGTGAAAATCCTGCCTGGCGAGCTATATCATCTGAAAAAATTTCCCTTACTATATGACTCTTCATAACTTGTATAGTTTCCATAGACCCATAGCAAGGTTTCTATGTTGATAGGCTATAGACTCTCCCCTTGGAGCTATGATAGTGCTATGGGTGCTATGGAAGTAGGTACCTCAGCTATGGCTGCTATGGAAGAAGGTACCTTGCTATGACTGCTATGTGTTGGAATGAGCGATCGAGCGGTCAAACCACCGTGAAGTCGCGAGTAGGTTATCTTATCTTATCGGACGCAGGGATCTCGTGGGACAGACGTGACGCAATACTATACAGTAGTCAAGCCACAGCGCGCGTCGGTATACGGCACGCGCCACCCGATAGCGGTGCACCTCAGTGATTCTATCATATCGCTGAGGTGAGTATCACTGCATCTAGATACAATACGCCAAAGCTAACTTAGAATAGAAGTGCAACTTGCGCGTTTATTAGGTACATATCAAATACAGTGATTCTATCATATCGCTGAGAAGCGCAACTTGCGCGTTTATTAGATCCCTGGGGGTATCGATTTCAACAGGTTATGGGCCCTGACCTACCCGACATGTCGCTCTCCGAATCGAAGATCCGGTACACCGTGCCGAAGCTGGCTCCGGATGGTAGCAACTGGATGTCATTCAAAGCCCGCACGCTGGCCGTCCTGGGCACCAAAGGATTGATGCGACACGTCATGGGTGCCGTAAGAGTACCCCCAATGGTGATGCCGATGCCACCACAGCCCAGAATGGTAAAGAGCGATGACGAGGACGGAAAATCTCCATCCGTTCCCTGACTCGTTCAGCCAACGGCCGCAGAGTGGACAAAATACGAAGAAGATTCCCTACTTTGGGACGAATATCAGAAACGGGAATCCATGATCCTCGCGCAGCTGTATGCGACGATCCCCGATTCTCTCCTAATCAAAATCAAAAACCTTCCGACAGCCCAAGCTTGGGCAGAACTCTGCAATGAATTTGAAAGTCAATCAGATCTTTACAAAATCGATATACGTTGCAAGATGATGGAATTGTGCTGTGCCGAGGGCGGAGATGTCCGTGCTCACATCGACACCTTGATCGCATTCCAAGACCAACTTAGCGGACTCGGATCCCCTCTGCCGGATAGCGACTACGCTGCCGTCATCATGGGCTCTCTTCCTCGATCATTCGACCCTACCATCGCTACCATCACAGCTGCCGCGCGCATCAATCAACAACCGTTGACACCTCTCATCGTTATCTGGCACGCCCTAGACAAATACGATCGCCGCAAGCTCCACACGGCCCGAGAGGTACCAAATAGTGAATCCGCGCTGGCTTCCAACGGGAACCAGCGTCGCGGCCGCAGCCCGAACCCCAATAACCCCGCATACGGGAAGACATGCTCGAATTGCGGGAAGCTCAATCACTTCGCTTTGCACTGCTGGGCGCCGGGGGGCGGGAGAGAGGGGAAAGGACCGAAAAAGAGGGAGCAGGCAGCCGAGAGTCCGGCGGAGGAAGGCGCCCATCTGGCGAGCACTGCCGATGGACAGTTCCATTCCCCATTCGCCTTGGCAGCGACGACCCAATGTCATACGATAAGTTACGCGCTTGCATCAATTGAAGAAGATTCCGATTATGTCGAGCCGGCCCGGTGTATGGACGCAGGAGCTAGCTCCCACTTCACGCGATACAAGCACAAACTTACGGATTACGTCGCCATAGAGCCTATCAATGTGCGTGCAGCGAACGGCGAGACATTCCAAGCCATCGGACGCGGCAATCTCCTACTCAAGATGCCGCTCGGAAGCAGCTCGACCTACGTCAGGCTACACAACGTCCTCCACGCGCCTACGATAACGATGACGCTCGTCTCCATACCTCAGATCGATCATACCGGATGCAGTAGCGTATTCAAAGGAGGGCACTGCCACGTCTATTCCCCGACTGGCGTCCCCATCGCTCGGGTTCCCCGCGGACAATCGCTATACCTATTCCGCAGCCCCGCCTATACGAACACCACCATTCCCGGTCCGGCACAGCTGGTCACCCTGGCAGCGTCAACGATCAAAATGACGGCCACTGACCTCCACCATTGTCTCGGCCATATTTCGATCTCCGCTGTCAAGCGTTTCGTTGCCAATGGCACCATCAAAGGGATTACATTAATTTCCGATCCCAACGAGCATGCCTGCGAAGCGTGCACACGAGGCAAGATCATGCGTTCGTCGCTCCCGAAGACGCGCACGCGAGCTCGCGCCACGCGTTACGGCAAACTAATCCAGTCCGATCTATGGGGACCAGTGCAAGTCCACTCCCTCCATGGCCACCTGTACGCCATGTCCTTCATCGATGATAGCACATACGAGATCACCGTCAGCTTTTTGAAATCAAAAGACGAGGCATTCAATCTCTACAAAGAATACGAGAAATTCATCGAAGTCCAGCGCCACGGGCCTAATATCAAAACGTTTCGCACTGACCGTGGAGGCGAATACCTCAGCGCCAATTTCATCTTGTACCTGAAGGGGCGCGGCACCCGCCATGAGCTGACAGTCCACGACACATCGGCGCAAAATGGTACCGCCGAACACTTCTTTCGCACAAGCGTCGGCCGCGCGCGCGCGATGCTCCTCGCATCTAGACTCCCGAAATTCCTCTGGGCGGCAGCTATGCAGTACGCAGTCTGGTGCCGCACAGGCTCGCACTCCTTCCCTGGGCCGTCACTGCACGAACACGCGACGGGCATCGTGCCTGATCTGTCAGACCTACACGAATGGGGATGTCGTGTTTGGGTCCGCATCGAGGGACGCCGCAAGCTCGAGCCCCAGGCGGACGAGGGCCGCTTCGTTGGTTACAGCACGGTTAGCAAGGGGGCATTAGTCTATTGGCCCGGCAAGCGCTCCATCACAGTGGAACATAACATCGCGTGGGATGACAGCACCCCCGTCTCCGCCACTGAGGTGTCCCAGTAGACCCTTTACAATGTTTCCCGACTGTTGCCATGTGCAGCATTGCAAAAACCCCGGCAACAGTCGCGCCTCTGTTGCCGTAGCCTTTGCAATGTGCACACAGCAGAGCGCATTGTAATGCACACAGGTGCTCACATGACCGCTTACAGGGTCGTAACATATAAAATAAAAAACATACGGCAGGAGCAGCTGCTGCTGCCGCCGCTGCCACCACCGCCGCTCGCTTACCACCTGCCTGCCACCGCTCGCTTCTGCGCCACCGCTCATCCCGCCCGCCGCCTGCACGTGCGCACCCCATCGCTGCATGCACTGCCACGTGCCGCTACTGCTCCCGCTCCCGCTCCCGCCGCCCGCTCTGCACCCCCACCTGCGCGCCGCCGCCGTCGCTCTTCTGGCTGCCTGCACGTGCACACCCGTCGCTGCACGCACTGCCACGTCTGTCGCACCACCGCCGCTCGTTCTGCTGGCTGCGCGGGCACCCACCGCCACATTCACCCGTGCCAGCTGCCGCTGTGCCCCCCACCTGCGCGCGCCGTCGCCCACGCCAGCCGCCGCTGCGCCCCCCGCTGCGCGCGCCGCCGCCCATGCCACTACTGTCCTCGTCACCACCCGCACCTGCCGCTACTGGCACGCTCGCGACCTTCCCCACCTGCTGTTAGCTGGTGCCTCTCGTCGACTGCTGGTGCGACCCGCCTCCCGCCACACTGCTACGCGCACTGCTACCCGCCTCCACACACTCCTACGCACGCCAACTGCGTGCTCGACGGGCGCTGCACCGCTCGTCTGTGCTGCTACCCGCCCGCATACTCAATGCAAGCACATGGGCCAACCATGCCCCACGCGCTCACTAGCAATTCTACACCCCCGCCTGCACGCCGGCTCGTGCCCACGGTCACCCGTGCACCCACCCAACAGCGGGGCGCGGCCGCTCGCCAGCGTATGCACGCCCACTGTTCTTTCACCCACTTGTGCTAGCGGCACACACACACAAATGTGGTAATGTCAGCGCCCCGTGGCAGGAGGCCGACGCCAAGCCACGCACGTACAAAACCGACAAAAAGAACAAACGAGAGTGGCGCACGCATTCGTCCACCCTCGCTCGTGTTTGGTCCCACTCACCTTGTCCCCTTGCACGCACTCGCCACGTCCCACCCCCTGCCGCTTGCATGCGCAACTCCAACTTGCCGGACTCGGCGGCGTGTTGAGCGTGGATACCTGCTGGCGTGCAGTGAACGAGTCCGGGCGCACGGACAGGAGGGGCCGGTCGGAAGGGACGGGCGTGCGGGAGGGGGGATCATGTGCGCAGCGACATGCTGCTGCTGCTCTTGATACGCTCGGGGCGGTAGGAAAAGAGGGGCAAGAGGGCGCGGTGCCACGTCACACGTGAGTGGGGGGCTGAAAGAGACGAAAAGCGGTTAGCATTCGATGTAAAGCACATATAACAGGCAAAAAGAACATACCAGCGTGAACAACCAGGGCTGCAGAGCCCAAAGACGACGTGGGGCATGGTGGCGAATATGAGAGAGAGAGAGAGAGAGAGAGCCAGACGACGTGCAGCTCATGTTGAAGTTGGCCACGTGATGTTTCGGCATGTCCCGAAACCGTGCGCGGCCGCTACTTGCCTAGAGACTTTGACACAAAATAAAATTCCTTAAATCGTACAAATAACAGAGTGATATTACACTGTATGAATGCACAGGTATACAAATTTGTGAGAGTACACTGTATGTAGCGCATCCGCAATCACAACATGAACGATGAATAAGTGGTGGAATGCAGACGCGCCGTCCTGACGCGGCACTCGAAATCTGCATGGTATTAAGGGTACTTTGGGCTCGTTCCGAAGCACAATCCCATAGATACTTTATAAAATGGCTGTAATAGGTCTCTAGCATACTATAGAGTATCACTCTATCTCTTCACGATTTTATGTGCCCTTCCAGATATGTTATATTCAAGATACTCGAAATGCCATATCTGTGTGGCTGTAAAATGATGAGATTCAATGATTTTCAGCTTAATTATTAACCATTAAATCCTGGTAAATTCGTATAGGTTATAAAACATTAATAGAGTATGTGCAACACATTAGAAGACGAGATAATACTAAGATAGCGCTACAAATCTCCTCCCTGACCAGGAGAGGTTCGGGAGTATGCACAGCCCCTGCGCTCCGGCTGATCCCGAGAGCGCTCGCGGCACGCCTGTCTCGGGCGGTCTGGAGCATCCAAAGGCCCTGCCAGGGCACGTGCCAAAGCACGTGCAGGGCTGTGCACTGCCAGCTCATCCCTGGTTTGCGCCCTTTCTCTTCTCTCCTCACCATCACCATCCTTCCTTTCGTCTTCACCCCCTCCTAGCTCATCACTTTCCACCCCATCGATGTGCCCACCGTCTCCCTCATCCTTCCGACCTCGCCTCTTCCCCCTTCAACGAGGGCCACATCAAGGACAACAGCGACAACGCACACGCTGAGCGACGACATGCACCGAGTGATGACACGCAAGACCATGCCTCAGCCCCGTCGCCCGCTCTGAGCGTCCGTCTGGCAATCCGGACGGATGCGGTGCGGGCGTGTATGGCCCGTCGCACGACGGTCGCCATGGTTATGAGGTGATGTGCTGGCTAGCGGGAGCACGAGTACGAGGTACGTGCTTGTGTTGGTGTAGTCGTGCGGTGACGGAGTGACAGGGAACGACGGCGGTTGGGAGCATGCGCATGGATGCCGACATGGACACGTGGCATCTGTGGATGTCGCGTGTGCATGCTAGCAACCATGCGGGTGTGAGCAGCCATCGTCGCGTACGGCAGGTGCGGTGGTTTGTGTGCTACTGCACTAGCAGGTTGCCGGCGCGTGGGGCTGCAGCCGCAGTGCTGGGTAACATGAGTGGTGCCGTGCATGCCGGGGGAGGAGGTGGTGTGGCCCGGGCGGGTGGTGCTCACAGGTAGGGTCCCCCACAACGGTATGTCAGTGGCGGTACAGCGCTGGTGGGCACGGGCCCGGCTGCAGGGGTGAGTGTCGGTCGCGCGCGCAGGGGCAGCAGCGCTGGCGTGCGCGAGGGAAAGGACCAGCGGCGGTGCGCATGTGCAGGCGGAGGCGGCGGGACGAGGGGATGTGGCGGTGCATGCGGTGATGGCGTGCGCACGTGCAGATGAGAGGACGAGCAACGGCGGGCGTGTGCACGCGTGAGCACAGAAGCAAACGGCGGGGGCGGGTGGCGGCAGTGGGAATTGCATGCAGTGGCGGGGTGCGCACGTGCAGGCGGTGGGGAGGATGAGCGGCGGCACAGAAGCGAGCGGCGGCAGGTGGGCGGTGATCGAGCAGCGGCGGCGGCGGCAGCGGCGGCAGCAGCGGCGGCAGCAGCAGCGGTGGCTGCTGCTTGCCGTATGTTTTATTTTATTTTGTATGTTGAGACCCTGTAAGTGGTCATGTGAGCATTCGTGTGCGCATTACAATGTGCCTGTTGTGCATGCATTGTAAAGGCTACGGCAACAGAGGCTTGGCTGTTGCCAGGACTTTTGCAATGCTGCACATGGCAACAGCCAGTAGACATTATAAAGGGTCTACTGGGTCTGGTGCACCACTACAGAGGACATCTCGGTCGACGGGCCGGATGATGACCTCTCCTGGATGACGGACGGATTCGACAATGCCGCACCCGCGCCGCCCGCTCCGCCTGGCGACGCGCCTGCTGTCCCTGACGCGCCCGACCCCATGCCTGCGCCCGCGCCTGCCGCCGACGACGCCGAGGCTGCTAATGATGCACCGCCCGACGACGCACCCATTCCACTACGCGACCCTCCTCGCACTCCACCACAGGCCCATGCGCCTCCTGTTGTTCCTGACGCCCCGCGCCGTTCCGGCCGCATTTGTTACGCCTCCGGCTATGTGCGCCAATTAGAGGCTGGTGCCAGCACCGCTACCGGTACGATGGCTGGTCTCCCATGCGGTATGCCACAGCCCACTACCATGGAGCGTGCCCCCATCATCCGCGCACCGACACTGCCCGGTGATGATGCAGCTGGCCCAGGCGGCGCCTTTGCGGCGCTCGAACTCTCGCTGGATTGGGACGACCCCGACGACCAAAGCAACGGGGACTGCTACCTCCACGTACATGGTGTCGAATACGCCATGGCCTCGGAAGCCTCCGATCCCATTGAGCCCCGCACGACCAAGGAGGCTCGGCGCAGCCCACACTGGATGTATTGGAAAGACGGGATCAATGTTGAGTTAGGCATGCTCGACAAACTCGGAACCTGGGAACTTGTCAAGCGCCCCGAGGGCGCTAACGTCGTCGGCTGCTGCTAGGGAATTGCATGGGTTTGGGTAACCCACATGGGTTTTCTGCATGGGTTGTATGGGTATGGGTATGGGTAATGCCTTTGTAACCCACACCATACCCATACCCATATATATGGGTTGTGGGTTACCCATCCATATACCCATAGACCCATGGAATTTATTTTTCTATTTTTATGAATTTATCTTGACCTCAGCAGAACTTTCGGGAGGCCCATATCTTCCAGTGGCTTGAAACTGTACAGTACAGGCACCGCTTTTGGCACATTATGTAATTCTATCAGATTGTCTTCTTCATGAGAAGAAGAAGCCCAACTCTCCCCCTCATGGCGCCAAAACGTCATGCACCTGCGAAGCCAGCTCCCCGATCATCAAAGTGCGTCCGACACACAGGCTCCGAGGCATCTACCAATCAGGCTAGCATAGTCACTGAAGAGGAAGAGAATGCTAACCTTGCAGCAGCAGGTATCACTGAGGCTATCGAGCTTGATGAGGACGGGAACGAGATCTGACGTAGTCCCATCTTGTCTGAGTCCGAGGAAGAAGGTGACGAGGAGAAATTGCATATGTGTTGCTTTCACATTGAGTGCGTATTCGACCACACCTGACTAGCGGCAGTCATTAGAGCGTATGATGAAGAACTGGAGTTCCCCAATCTATGCCTTTTTCAGCCCCATTCCAGCTATCAAGCATTGAGATGGC
>NSJX01000041.1:102964-202650 GCA_002286715.1 Dentipellis sp. KUC8613 | reverse complement strand
TCAATCATCATCTGATATGCACAAGCTTCTCTTAAAGTTCTCTTACACTCCCACAACAGTACTCCTAAAGTTTATCCAGAGTATCACTGAGCTATCACAAAACTTCATCCATAGTTTCCAAACACTACTTGCATGTAATTTGTATGAAAGTGAAAGTTTAGTAAAACTAAATGGTAGTTTTGATAAACTTTTGTGGAAGTTTTGTGGAAGTTTTGCAGGAGAACTAGGACTTTTGTGGGACTTCAGTGAAAGTTTTGTGATATCCGTGGGGGAGTGTAACATACTGCACACACGAGTCATACTGATCCTATACAACCTTGTCTACCAGCGTGCTCCGCCCTCACAGGCTTCGGGTCCGCTTACGGAGTATCCGCGACCCTGTATACCAACTTTGTGCCAGAGACCTGGAAAGAGCTGTGGTGTCACCATGTCACCAACCGTACATCTCCTTTTGGGTGCCAACGCACGTTGCCTCTTTTCGTGAACATCAGTCCATCCTGAACGCCGGCTAAGCCACCAAATTGCACGGCGTACGGGTAACCTCCAGCTGACGATTTTTCTGCCAGCCAACTGCCTGCTTCGTGAACTCAATATCGAATGAATAACCGCGCTGGTCGTGCTGTTCAAGGCGTATGCGTGTGTATCAGTCCTGACGAAACCGACTTCAGTATGATGCATGTACGAGACGATGACGGCTAGGGGAAAATAGGACGACGCCCAAGACACGGGTGATCATTGTGAATTGCACACTCGGATCCGACCCTTCTGGGTCTAACGGGAGAACGACGACCTTCCGAGGTCCATCTGGTCTCAGAAACTTGACCGAAAGCTCGACACTGCCTCCTTCGAATTTTTATTTTGGCGAGGACTTCGCGTGCACCGGAAGACGCGATCGAGATGGTCTCTACGGTGAGGTCCTCCCGTATGATGGCGGCCTTCTGGGTCTTCGGTAGTTGGATATTGGGCATGAAGGTCTTGGGAGAATAAAATGGTGGTACGTGAGTGCTGGCTGGCACGTACGTCTTGCATAAATTCCGGTCTTGACTTTACTGTCTCACGTATTTGAATAGGCAGGGCGCTGCGTACTCTCTCGCTTTGGAAAATTCTGTGCACAGTTACGCGCTCCCTTTCGCGCGCAGTCTTGCAGGCGGAGGCTGATCGTCTGCCTGCTTTTTTTTTGCTAGCAGCGAAGCATTCATTGGACTGCGCGCTACTCTGTGCTTCGAGTTCTACTGAGTAAGCCTCCAAAAATGCTTATACTCGCGACCAGTCTCATCATCCAGAAATGCCAGCATCCCACCCCCAAACCTACGAAAGTCAAGCCCGCCATACCTGTCGACTCAGGAGGGGAGAGATTTCTCGTATAAGCTTCGTACCTGCATATAAAGCCCTGGCTAGGAGTGGGAGTGGTTTTTTTCGGTCGGCCTGCAAGGCGAGTTTCACAGTGAATTGTTGTTGACAGATGTCCAGAGCCCATTTCCAAAACCGAATCATACTGACAGCATGAATCCAGTATATTGTACAATCACGGTGCTAGATTCCACACACACTTCAGACCCCGATTCTTCAACTTCAATCGTACAGTTCACTTTCAGCTTCCGAGGTCTCCGGCTGACTTGAACTTCTTACGGAGTATCTGCAATCCTGTAGACAAGCTTCGTGCCAGAGACCTGGGGGTGCACACGGCGACCTGATTACTATCCAGATGCGCAAGAGGATAAAAAATTCGCAGCGCACCTTTCCACTCTTCATGAACGCCAGGCCGTCCTGGACGCCGGCCAAGCCACCAGGCATGACTGTGTACGGGTTTCCCTTGAACCGCCCGTCGCGCAGCCAGCCGGAAATCTGCTCTGCGAACTCGATGCCAAACTGGTAATCACGCTCGTCGCGCTGGACAAGCAATATCAGCATCAATAATCGGGTATGGTGCGGACACGTACGGGATAGAGACTGCCGAAGAAGTTGAGCTCTAAGCCCAAAATCAATGCGCAGGCGATCGCGGTGTATTCCACACTTGGATCCAAATTTTCCGAGTTCAAAGGGAGGACGACACCAATCTTCCGCGGCCCATTTGATCTCAGAGCCTTGACCGAAAGCTCGACACTGCTCCCTTCGGAGATGGCGTCGTATACATAGTCCACGCCGCCCTGCTTCCCTGTGGCTTTGATAATCTGTTCGACGACATCCGGTGCGTGGTAATCAATCGCGACGTCTGCACCGTGTTTCCTAACGAGCTCGTGGTTTTTTGGGGATGCAGTCGTGATGACTTTATAGCTGCTCAGATGCGCAAGCTGGATTGCGAAGAGACCGACGGAAGCTAGCACCGCACGTCAAGAATCAGTTCATTTCTTTGCACACAGAGAAAGATATTGAAACATACACGAGCCGCCCCACACGAGGACGTATCGATTGTACGGCGCACCCTGCGGGTAGTTCGTGAGACGGCGCAAGCCAATTGCCGCGGTCGCGACCGCAAGCGGGATTGTGGAGGCCTCTTCGTCGGTGACGTTATCCGGGATCTTATACAGCGGATGCGCGTCGACAATGGTATACTCTTGGAATGCGGTTGTCTTGCCCGCGCTCGCGACGACCCACCCTGCTACCTGCATATCCGTGGCCACGGTCAGTATCAATGCATCACATGTGTCGAAAGGACTGACACGTTCGCCAATAACGACGTTAGTGACGCCATCGCCGATTGCGACGACGGAGCCTGCGAAGTCGCATCCTGTGCCCTTCCCTGGCGTGATTCTCTGCCATTCAATGGACTTCCCTGCAAATCTAGTCAGCTCCACGCTCCAGTCCCACGTACGGTACGGTAAGAGAAATCCGACAAAATAACGTTACGCGTTGACTTACAGTCGGTGGGGTTTTGTGCAGCAACATTCACTTTGACAAGGACCTGGCCCGCTCCAGGAGGCGCAACAGGGATGGTCTCCACGGCAACGGTGAGATCTTTCTGCACAATGGCCGCTTTTTGGGTCTTGGGAAGTTCAGTGGCGGACATGGCAGGCTTGGGAAGACAGGGTATTAGTATGTGACGGGTGTTCCTTGCGGGCCTTTTATACCAGTTCTTAGTAACTATGCCTCGGCGCTGACATCATTCCCTAGTGGTCGCCCGTTTTGTGAACTGCGCAGCATCTATTGAACAAGGCGTCACCGGGCGCTTCGAGTTGCACTGAGTAAGCCTTGTCTCCTGGGTTCTATCACCTTCCTCTGTGGACTCATGACACAGAACACCTAATATAACATCACTCGTGATGAATCACCCCCTGCAGCTTTACCATGTATTGGGATATTAGTGCGCACTTCATTTTCTGTTTTTCAACTTGAAGTCTAATCAAAGACATCTCTCGAACAAGCTCAAATCTTGATCTACCTAACTTCGGCGCACTAGTTCCCCGGCTTATACATCTCGGGTTCTATATACTGACCTCTTCATATCCAGCTGTGCTCTTCGCTTCCGGGCCGAATCTACTCGATGTCTCTCATAACCTTAAGCCCGCAAAATCAAATCTCACCGCTTTTTTTTTGACTTGGAATAAAGGTTTCTCGTACAACTCTGAACTTGAAGTTGTATCACCGCAGCCTTGATGCAGAGTTAGAATGAGTTTGTTGATCGGAACGCGAGGTGAGTTCCACAGTCAATTGACATCGTCAGACATGTGAATCTCCACGTCCGCACATGAATCATGCCAATAGCACGGACCCGGTCTATTTCACGAACACAGCACTAGAGCTGGTATGTCTATGATTTTCAGCCCCCGATTTCTCCTCGACCAATCTGTACTTATTCACTTCCAGCCCCGAACCAACTCGGCGTCTCTACTCGAACCCCTCACGGAGTATCGGCGATCCTGTAGACAATCTTCGTGCCAGAGACCTGTTAGGTAACGGTGGTTTGATTATCATCCAGATACATATGAAGATTGAAGACTCGCAACACACCTTCCCGCTCTTCATGAACGCCAAGCCATCTTGTATGCCGGACAAGCCACCAGGGAGGACAGTGTACGGGTTACCCTTTAACCGGCCGTCGCGCAGCCAGCCGGCGACCTGCTCCGTGAACTCAATGCCGAACTGGTAATTGCGCTCGTCCCGCTGTCGCAGTGTATCAGTACTGGTGGCGGTCAAGAATTGGAATGGCGCGGGCACGTACAGGAAAGTGGTGGCCAAACAGAGTCAAGTCCATGCCCAAAATCGACGCACAAGTGACGGCTGCATACTCCACGCTCGGATCCAACTCCTCTGTGTTCAAAGGGAGGATGACGCAGATTTTGCGTGGTCCACTTGGTCTCAAGGCCTTGACCGAGAGCTCAACGCTGCTCCCTTCAGAAATCGTATCGAAGACGTAGTCCACGCCTCCTTGCTTTCCCGTGGCCTTGATGACCTGCTCTATGGAGTCCGGGGCGTGGTAATCAATCGCAACATCTGCACCATACTTTCTGACGAGGTCGTGATTCTTGGGGGACGCGGTTGTGATGACCTTGAAGCTGGTTAGGTGCGCTAGCTGAATCGCGAAGAGGCCGACGGAAGCTAACATGGCATACGTCAATCTGTCTCTGTGTGTCGGAAAAGACGTCAAAACCTACAAGAACCACCCCAGACGAGAACATATCGATTGTAGGGTGCACTCTGTGGGTAGTTCGTCAGACGGCGCAAGCCAATCGCCGCGGTCGCGATTGCAAGCGGGATAGTGGAGGCCTCTTCATCGGTCACATTATCTGGGATCTTGTACAGCGGACGCGCATCGACGAGTGTGTATTCACGGAATGCGGTTGTCTTGCCTGCACTCGCGACGACCCAGCCTGCTACCTGGACACATGTGGTCATGGTCAGTGTTAGCTATCCTCTTGCCATATGTGCCACAGAGACTTACACGTTCACCAACAGCAACGTTAGTGACGCCATCACCAATTGCGGCCACAATACCTGCGAAGTCGCAACCTGTGCCCATCCCCGGATTAATCTCCTGCCATTCAATGGACTTCCCTGTCAAGGCAATGATTTTTCAGCAAGTTGCACTAGCATCTCATATTTTGCCATACGAGAAAATGGAGGAACAACGATACGTGTTGACTTACAGTCGACGGGGTTTTGCGCTGCAACGTTTATCTTGACGAGGACCTGGCCCGCACCAGGTAATGCGACAGAGATGGTCTCCACAGCAATGGTGAGATCTTTCTGCACGATGGCCGCTTTTTGGGCCTTGGGTAGTTGAGTGGCAGACATGGAAGACGGGGCGTTGGTATGCGATGGAGGTTCGTGTGCGCCTTTTATATGACTCCTTGGCGACTCTGTCTCAACGTTGACATTGCTTATAGTGACCGCCCGTTTTGCGAAATGCGCAGCATCCTTTGGGCAGGTTGCCACGGGGCGCTTCAAGTTGCACTGAGTAAGCCTGTTTCTTGGTATGACTGGTGCTCTGCGAACCCATAACGCCGAGCAATATCCACTGTGACAAATCGCCTCTGACAAGTTTATCCCGTGTCTCCCTGGTATGAGTTTCCCTTTACGTTCAACACACTTGTTACTTGCCATCTAAAAGGGATCTATATCAAGGACAAGTCAATGGCCCGACGCGACACGGCGTATCGAGTGCACGACTCGGCAATTGGAACAACGTGATCGGAAGACTCCCGCCTTGTCAAAGTTAGGAGTGCCAACACTCGGAACTTGAAGCTTGCGAAGGCGGACTTCACCGTATTGTCCAACCTGAAGGCCAGTCAAAGGCAGTAAAGCTGATCTCCCGTATAAGCTCATATTTTATCTGTATCATTCCGGCACCGAAGGCCATAAATCGCAAGGTGAGTTTCCAGCCACCTGTGATTGTCAATGCATAGGGTCTTATCCCGTATTTGTACACAATTTCGACTGCTTCTATCAATGTAAGACTAACGTACGCTCATACATCCTAGGATTCCATATAGCGAGCGCCTCCTTCATGTCCGACCGTGCTCTTCGCTCCCGGACCGAGCCTGGCTCCGACATGTCTCTACCTTCCCTGACTCATCACGGAGTATCCGCGATTCTATAGACAAGCTTCGTGCCAGACACCTGGAAAGGGCAATGCGGTAAGCATTAGGGTACCCGGGCTAGCGTGGTGATCGAAAATCCCCGACCCACCTTCCCACTTTTCATGAACACCAATCCGTTCTGAACACCAGCGAGACCGCCATGCTGCACAGTGTACGGATTGCCCCTAAACCGCCCGTCGCGCAGCCAACTAGTGATCTGCTCATAGAACTCGAGCCCAAACTGGACGTCGCGCTCATCGCGCTGAAAATGGTAACAAAACGGTGAGCATTTCCGCGAACGTACGCGCGAGTCCGATGGCTCTGAAGATATGCATACGTACAGGGTATGCGCGACCGAAGAAGTTCACCTGGACGCCAAGCAGGGACGCGCAGAGGATGAGAGAGTATTCGATGCTCGGGTCGAGCTCGTCCTCCTTCAGCGGGAGCACGACGCCGATTTTTCGCGGGCCGTTCGGGCGCAGAGATTTGGCAGAGAGTTCCACGCTGCCCCCTTCAGAAATCGCGTCAAACACAACGTCCACACCGCCTTGCTTTCCAGTGGCTTCAATTATTTGCTCTACAACGTCTGGCGCGTGGTAATCGATTGCAACGTCGGCGCCGTAGGACCGCACGAGCTCGTGATTCTTCGGTGACGCGGTCGTGATCACCTTGTAACTACTCAAATGCGCAAGCTGAATCGCAAAGAGGCCAACGGAAGCTGGTACCATGCATCATGTATCAGTCCACGTCTTCGCGCTTGGAGTCGATTGTCAAGACGTACAAGAACCGCCCCAGACAAGAACGTATCGGTTGTATGGCGCACCCTGCGGATAGTTGGTCAGGCGGCGCATGCCAATGGCCGCAGTCGCCACTGCGACTGGCAATGTCGCAGCCTCCTCATCGCTAACAATTTCCGGGATCTTAATCAAGGGGCGCGCATTCACGACTGTGTACTCGCGGAACGCGGTCGTGTTCACTCGAGCATGTGCAGGAATCCAGCCTGCGACCTGGACGTGTGTGTGGGTTGGGAAGAAATAGCATGGATCAACGGACTTACGCGCTCGCCGACCGTTACGCTGGTGACACCCTCACCGACCGCTGCGATGATGCCTGCAAAGTCGACGCCGACGCCCTGTCCAGGAAGTGTGCGACCCCAGTCAATGGATTTCCCTATTCACCATTTCTCAGCAGTGTGCGAAACAGAACTTAGCGGCTAGTGGCGGCTTCGTGACTCACAGTCAGTGGGATTCTGCGCCGCGACCTTAATTTGGACGAGGACCTCGCCTGCGCCCGGCGGATTGACGGGAATAGTCTCGACAGCTACGGTGGCGTCCATCTGCACGATTGCTGCCTTCTGGGTCTTGGGGAATGGCGGCATAATATTGACGGGATATCTGAATACGAGTACCAAAGGGGCGGGGCACTGGGCGAATGGCAGTTAAGGTACGCCCTCGGCGCTCTCTGGCCCTTTATAGCATCGTTCGCTTTTGAGCAGTGGATATTGCTCAAGGATCTATATGAGTATCGACATAATGTTGTAGCAGAGAACGGGTGTCGAGTGGGTCTTGCACCCACCTTCAACGTCACATGCGTATGCATGTACAGTCATAAACGCCCACTCAGGACGGGTATACTTTACTTGGCCTTGTTCAGGAGAATGCGAAATCTAAACCGGGCCTTGAATCATCCGTAGGGTGGATCTGTACTCCTAGACTCGTAGATTTTCAGGCAGTGCCGAGTCAAGTTCCCAAAATTGTAAAGTCGACTTCGGAGTACTGTCCTGGCAATAAGGTTGGCAACACCCATATGATCTAACCCACATTTTCCGCAGAGGCATGCCACGTCAACCTTTTTGCATTGGCTAACGGAACAAATTGTTGATCTTGAACGAGTCAAGGATGCCAGGTAAATTCATAGGTACACAACTATTATTTCCTTACGCCTTCAGCTCAGCGACAAGTGCCTCCACTTCCGGCCTAATGCTGGCAACGAAATCCTTCTTGTCCTTCGTAGCTTTCCATCCAAGGGCACGAGAACGATCACCGCGGCCACGAGAGTTGAAGCCGAGGAAGGTGACCTACACAAGCGCGCGAGAAAATCAATATGCGGTTAGACTCAGACAGATTGAAACTTACCCCGTATTTCGCCTTCTCCTCTTCCGTGAAGGGCTTGATGTCGGGGGTCTTCTGGATGCCCAAGTCGTAGAAAGCCTTCGCAACTTCCTTCGAGACGTCCATCAACTCGTACTCTCCGTTCTCGACGTAGTAGAAGCCTTCACGGCCGTGCGCGACCGATGCTCCCTCGGGGCCCAGAACCGCGTCAAAGACAGTTATGAACATCTGAGCCACTGAAAGCCGGGCAATGATTGTTAATTGACGGATTGGCTCCGTGGATAGAAGGCGGAACGTACCATCGTCCACATGGGCGTGAGGCCAGATGTTCTTACCCTCGCCGATGACGCCGGCGTGAGCTCTGTCGAGGGAGGACTTGATGAGGAATGGGATCTGGATCGAATGGCGGTTCATGATGCCGATATCCACAAGCTTTCCGGAAGCCAGGCCGTAAACAGTTCCGGGCAGGACAATGTAAGTGCGGGCATAGCCTGAAGAATAGATGAGTACCCCATTCCTTCAGAGACGAGTATGTACGGTATTTCTGACCTGCTTTATCAGCGGCGACGACTTCCAAGTCGACGTTGCGGTGGAGCGCGGTATCGGGCAGAGCCTCGATTTGGGCAATGTTGGTATCGTAGTAGATGACGTCTGTGCTTTCGCCCTGCGCGTTATCCATGAAGATGCCAGTACCCGACTGAGGAATTTGGATTAAATTAGAAGAGATTGTATAATGGAAACAACGAAAACCGCACCGTATGGATGAGGACGGGAGCCTTCTTGGTACTTTCGAACCGCTTCTTCAACCCGCTCAAGAGCGCCTTGTTGCCCTCGAGGTTGTCTGAGTCGGCCTGTCGAGAAAAGTTCGCAATTAGCAGACAAGCGGCGAACTGAGGTGGGGAGAGCTCACAATGTTGAAGACGACATCCGCCTTGGAAGCAGCGTCCGCGAGCTTGTCCCCGTCGTTCAAAGTGCCGATCGCAGTGCGCACTCCGAGTTCACGAAGCTTCTTGGCCTTCTCTTTGCTGCGCACGTAGGCGGTGATCTCAAAGGTGTCCCGTTTGGGATGGGCCAACAGTAGCTGAAAGACGGTGCCTCCGATGTATCCTGCGGACGAAAATCAGTATCTGCCGAAATGAAGGAAGAGGTTGCACGTACCGGTTGCACCGGTAATAAGAACTTGGGCCTTTGCGGAAGACATTGATGCGTTGCTCGAGAGGTTGGCTCGTAGAAAGGATGAGGAGATGGATGGTGCCCTTCTTCGCTGAGAATTCCCATGCTTTTATTCCTCGACCCCGTCCTCCCAAATCCGTTGTAATTCGACGCCATGAGCTGGCAGAGTCTTCGCAAAGCCGTTATTCAGCCCAAGTCAAGAGACTGGCAACACCAACTGCTTGCTAAGCGCTTCGCATAGCAGATTCGACACAGGCATGCGCAGATAATCGTGACTGCTCGTGCGTCCTTCGATTCTGCTTTGCGAGGTCGCCTGGATGAAAATCAACATTGTTCAGCTATGTCTGCGCATCAAGCTTGGAGATGATGGCGTCGACTAAGGCGCTACTTATCAACTTACCAATAACGCATATGGATCCTTCCTTTTCGGGCGATATGCTTGGGTGATCCTACTCAGCTGCAGTACTCAGCCAGGGCCTGCCTTCTTTTCTTACTCATTCGGGTATCAGAGGATGACTAGCGTTGCATCCGCTATCCGCCCTCGCAACATGAGCCATACTTAGGGGCTGGCATCGTAGTGATCGACCAATTCGAGTACTGCTGCCGCCGATAGTCTAGATCTTTCCATGGTCAAAGTACAGAGTTCATTCTCGTCTCTCGGGTTATGTTGGGATAGGTACACACCTATAGACAATCCCAGTAAACCATGATTTCGTAGCGTTGAGTAACCCCCGCCCGGTGGATCTCTGACGGACCAGTCGCCGACTATTCCATGTTTCAAGAGTCTTCATACGATATCCCGGATATATACGTTCGCGATATACCGTACGGTGTCGACGCACTTAGCATTGTCGTGGATGAAAGCAACTCGGGAGGACGCCCGAGTTGCCCGGAGGGCCGGAGCGGCGATCTTTGCCGGAAGCGATAAGATAAGATAAGATTACACCAGCCGATTTCTCTGCTTCCCCAAGCCCGAGGGCCTTATTCCCGACCATGGACGTCGACACGCCCTACAAGATTTCAGCAGTCGCAGAACTAACAGGTGCGCCCAAAATTAATGTACCAGCTGACTGTCTCAAGAAAACATACCTGTGACTCGGGCAGGCCACGAAGATCGCGCATGGAACGTCGCCTGGAACCCAACCAAGCCGCTCCTCGCGAGCTGCTCAGCAGACAAATCTATCCGCCTCTGGACATACGCGCCTAGCACCTCCTCCGACACAGGTCTCTCTTTCACTTTGCACGCGGCGATCCCGACGGTGCACACGAAGACCGTGCGCGCGCTCGCATGGTCCCCGTCGGGCACGACGCTCGCGTCTGCGTCGTTCGACTCGAACATCGGGATCTGGCAGCGCGAGGGCGAGGAGGACGGCGGTGAGGACGCGGCGGGCGAGTGGGACTGCGTCGCGACCGTCGAAGGGCACGAAACGGAGTGCAAGAGCGTCGCGTGGTCGGCGTCTGGGAACCTGTTGGCGAGCTGCAGCCGTGACAAGACCGTGTGGATTTGGGAAGGTGTGAAATTCTCTATATCAATCTCCATCGCCATATCCACATCCACATCCACCTCTATCTCCATCCTCAATTCTCTGAGAATGTGGATCGTAAGACGCGAGAACATCCAACTGAAATAACAATAATCTATCTTCCCACAGCCGAGCCCGACGCAGACTTCGAATGCATGGGCGTGCTCATGGAACACACACAAGACGTGAAATGCGTCGCCTGGCACCCAAACGAGGAGGTGCGCCCTCCCCTCCTCCAAACTACTCACGAGATCTGACTGACCCGCAGCGCAGATCCTAGCGTCCGGTTCGTACGACGACACGATCAAGCTCTACCTCGACGACCCGAGCGAGGACTGGTTCTGCTTCGCGACGCTGACGGGGCACACGTCGACCGTGTGGGCGCTCGCGTGGGCACCGGGCGGCCGCTACCTCGCGTCCGCGTCGGACGACTGCACGATCCGCATCTGGAAGCGCGTCGAGACGCACAAGTGGGAATGCGTGGATGTGCTGAAGGGCCATGAGCGGACTGTGTATACGATCAGCTGGGGCGTGGGGCGGCCGAAAGAGGGTGAGGGGAAGCCTGGGGCGAATCTGGGGTGGCTGGCGAGTGCGGGGGGAGATGGGAGGATCAATGTCTGGGAGTTCGAGGTGCGTACAGGATCTTTTTCCTCAGGCTTGACCCTGGATTCTGACTGAACAACGATCGTGACTTCCAGGAAACCTCTGATGCAGATCCCAAGGCGCCTCCGACGCACAGGCTTATAGCGAAATTGGACGATGCACACGGCGTGTACGATGTCAACAGCGTCGCATGGTGTCCCCGGAAAGGGTACGAAGACCTCCTGGCAACAGCGGGAGACGACGGGAGCGCCAGAGTGTGGAAAGTCGTACCTTCGTAGTCAAAACAGAGAACTAAATGTAAACAAGCCCCATTGTACTGTTACCAATTTACCTCGAACACCAAATCGTCCGCGGACCAGCTGCGACACCCACCGCCTTTCAGATCGATGCAAATGTATGATTCTCCACTGCCAACAGATGCTACAGAAATACCTTGATAGATGCTAAATATGAGTAAGTCCAGCCATCCGACCAACACCAATCGCCATCGCTGCCTGCGTCTCATCACGTAGGCGTCAGCGACTGGTTCGACATGATCTGCGTGAACATCTGCAGCGCGGCCTCGCCGCGGGAGAGCGTGCCCCACTGGTACGCGGGCACCTCGTGGCCGGCGCCGAAGAAGCGCACGTACGAGAATGTGCCCGCGTTCTTGAACACACCCGCGCTCTGGCCCTTGACGGTGAAGTTGGCGAACTGCTGCGTCTTGTACTGCGCGGAGAAGTCCGTCTGGAGGTTGTTTACCATGTTCTCGACGCCGTTGAAGTTCAGGATGAAGTCCTGCTCAATGTCGGCGAGGTTAGAAAGGAGGGAAAGGGCGGAGAGGGAAAGCGACGTACGGCGTCGCCGTCGTAGACGACCGTGCGGACGCCCGAATTGATGACGGTCTCGAGGTTCGGCGCCGAGTTGCGCATCCAATCGCCCGTCTCCGCAAAGTTATCATACACATCGTCGTTCGTCTCCTGCCACGTCGACTGCGAGCCGATCTTGGACGTGACCGCGCGGCTGGTGAGGTAGCTGGTGAGGTCCGGGGGGTACGGGTCCGGGTTCTGCGCGAGGACGTAGTACACGTCCCAGTTGCCCGCGAGCGGCGAGAGGATGTTGTTGTTGCAGTAGTTCTGCGCCTGCGAGCACACCGAGTTGCTCCCGCCGTTGTAGCACGCCTGAATCTGCGACTCGCACCCGCCGGACTTGTAGTACGACGAGTTGGCGCGCGACCAGACCGAGGACGACACGAGCGCGTGGTAGGGGTTGCTCTGCGAGTACGTGATGTAGCCGGGGTATTGAGAAAGCGGGTCCTGCAGAGCCGGGTTAGGAAACTGTGCTGCCTTCTATGGGCTGTCGAGCGTACCGTGAGACCATCACCGACACCGAGGTACTTCAAGTTGATAGGGATACCCGACACGGAGCCCTTGGTAATCGCAGCGTTCTGCTGCAAGAAGTATCTGCAAGACAATTCAGCTCGTGCCAGGGACATTGTATCGATGAATACGTACGCAGCGAAGGTTGGGCCGTAGTGTCCGCCATAGGATTCAGTCCAGATGCCGAAGTCACGGCCCTGGAACTTGCTAAAGCGGGAGTCTTGGAACCAAATCTGAAGGAACTGCAGGCGATGTCAATCAGCACAAAGTCAGAATGAGGTGTACCATTACGAACCTTCCACACGTCGGACGCAGCCTCCTCCGACGTGCCAGTAGTCGTAGAACCATAAGAGAAACCGACACCAATAGGTTGATCAATGTAAAGGCTGTGTGGATAGATCATCAGACGGACAGAATGATTCGACACGCTGCTGTATGGCCTACACGTTAGCAAACTCGTTCCACGAGTTCGGGTTCAGAGAAACACTGGAGCTGTCGTTGTTGATACGGCAAGGTCCATTCTCCTGGAACAAGCCAATCATACTGGAGCTTCCGGGCTGTACATGAATGTAAGCCTATGCCGAGCATGAACAGTACAGCGTGCTCACCCCTCCATTGAACCATGTTACGAGAGGCGCCGTATCGGGGTTGTTACGCGCCTCGAAGAACCAGAACCTGCAATTTCTGCGATCAGAACCCCCACGCCCTCCATAACCGGCATCCAGAATATGACGCACCAGACGCTCTCACTCGAAGTCAGATCTCCATAACCGGACGCCTGGTAGACGCCGGGAGTCGTTTCTGACGGCACCGGCGGCCATCAGCCTCTCCAACGCGACCAACATCGAGCCTGAGGACACTCACCACAGACACCAGAGTTTTCTGTGACGCGCAGCTTACCCGGCGTGGGCTTGGATGACGCATCCGACGCGTCAGCGACGAGGGTCTGGGGAGCAGACTTCCGGGGCAAGGTCGCAACGCCGCCCAGGACGCCCTCGACGACGGGGACCTGTCTGCCGGCGACGAACGCTGGGAGCACTGCGACGGCAGCGAGAGCAGCGGAGAAGAGCATGGTCGATGCGCGAGCAGCGAAAGCCTTGCAGCAGAGCGCGCAGGCCGGGGTACTTATAGTCCACGAGCCCCACCTCCCGTCTCAGACTAAAGAAGTGACAATCATGCCTGCCGGGCCCGGCGGTCGCCAGCGAACATGTGGTCCCGAGCTTCTTCGCGATCTCTTGACGCGAGACCCTGGCGGTGCTGCTGTGTATGGTTCGAATTCGAAGCCATTATTATTTCCGCGCATGATGGCGATGGCGAACATGCGTCGCCCGCTCGCCCATCGCAGCATGGCGTGCGTGGGCCATGATACTGCGCAGGTCGACCCAGTGGGCACGGATGGCCCTCGTAGCTCCATTCTCTGCACGGCCATGTGCTTTTCGGGGTATCTGGGCAGGCTGCATGTGGAGGGAGCACAAAGGATACGAGATGCGGCGTGTCGACGGCAGGGAAGCGCGCCTCCAAGTCAGTTGACCGTCTCCTCGGACTTCGTTGCACGTGGTCCCGCGGACGGCTTTCCTCTTGTTCCCAATTCATTCTCATCCTTCCTTGTCTCCTTCGGTGCCGTTGTTCCTCCGACCAAAGCTGCTATGTGGCGACCCAGCAGCCCATGCAGCCTTGCGTATCAGACCTCGACACCCGTTCTGAGACCGCACGGCGTCCGGCAGTCAGCACATGGATCCGTAGCGTTTTCGTTGTACCATATCAATCACTGTCTGTCAGCGGCAGTGTGGACAGGTTTCAAACCGAACGTGTTCTATCATATGGTGTTGACGAAGTGCTTCTCCGGGTCCGGGGTGTCCATACTGCGCGATGCCGAAACGTCACGAAGAGCTGCATGTTAGCGGGCATTGACAGGGCTCCTTAACAACACTTTATCCCGGTACGAGCTAAGCTTGCGAGTCATACGCCCAGACTCACCATCGCTCATTCACAGTCGTGTTTTTCCGCAAAGGTGAGCGATGCTATATCCGATGCATAGTTCCGGAGCGCGCTGCAGCGAAATGACATATAAAATAGTTCGAGGACATCCGGCTGCTCTTCTAAATCCCCAGACCTCTTTCTCTGCACCATGAATTGCATATTGAGCTCTCATCTTCTGCCTTCTGAACACCGTTAAAGCGTACAGCGATCTTCTGTCTGTTTAAAGTTGGCAGATGGGTGGTGTAGATGGCCGATCTAATGGCTTCGAGATCTAATCTTATCGGCTGTCATTAAGATAAGATAACAGCATAACATTTTCCTCCTCTGAGTCAAGTCCGAGTCACTCTACAGCCTACATCTAGTTGTACCACTCCATCCAAACGCGTTTTCATCTTCTCTTCATCTCCGTTACCCCCGTTTACCCACAAGCTTCTGTCGATCCTACCAAAAATGCCGATTCTCGGACTCCCACCATCCACCGCTCCTACCAAACCCGCGCATTTCGACATCGAGCGCGTCATTCGGCCAAACATCCTCGCATTGCACCCATACCGATGTGCCAGGGATGACTACTCAGAAGGAATCCTGCTCGACGCGAACGAGAATGCGCTCGGCCACTCAATTGCCGCACCGCAAGCCAACGGGGAAGCACCCTCACCCGAAGCTGACCTCGACTCGACAGCCGATCTGGATCTCCACCGCTACCCCGACCCGTCCCACCCGCTCATCAAGTCGCGCATCGCCGAGCTGCGCGGGCTACCGTCGACGGACCACGTCTTCCTTGGCGTCGGCTCTGATGAGGTGATCGATCTGCTCATACGCGTCTGCGTCGCGCCGGAGCGGGAGAAGATCCTCATCACCCCTCCGACGTACGGGATGTACGCGGTGTGCGCGCAGGTGAACGATGTCGGCGTGGTGAAAGTCGACCTCGAGCTGAGTGGGGACGCGGGAGAGGGTGGCGAGCGGGGCCGGTTCAGCGTGCGCGTCGATGAAGTACGTTGAGACGCGTCTTCCCCCTCGCGACGACAGCGCTAAGCAGTGCTGTACAACAGGTTAAACGTGCCATAGATGCGGACCCAACCATCAAGCTCATATTCCTCTGCTCGCCCGGAAATCCCACCGGCACCCTCGTCCCCCTGTCCTCCATCCGCGCGCTCTTGGATTACGAGCCGTTCAAAGGCATCGTCGTGGTCGATGAGGCGTACATCGACTTCGCGGAGCCAGGGAGCAGCGCGACGACGCTCATCTCGGAGTACGCGAACGTCTGTGTGATGCAGACACTGAGCAAGAGCTTCGGGCTCGCAGCCATCCGGTGGGTCCCGAGCGTCGTCGTAACACTCGCCGCATCAAACCTAATATCCCGCTCCATAAAGCCTAGGAATCGCTCTCGCGCAGCCCCCGCTGATCCAGGTCCTCTCCAACACCAAGGCGCCGTACAATGTGTCGACCCCGACCGCTTATCTCGCCGTCCGCGCGCTGTCGCCCGCGTCCATCCAGACGATGCAGGCGAAGGTCCGGGAACTGACTAAGAACCGCACCGCACTTATTACGTCGCTCAAGGTATTGGCGCCGCTGGGCGTGGGCGCGCCGGTGGGGCGACAAGACGCGAATTTCATTGTCGTCCCGATTCTGCAGCGCGGGGGATCCGCGCCGGACAATGCGCGCGCGCATGCACTGTACAAGACGCTCGCAGAGGAGGAGGGTGTCGTGGTCCGGTTCCGTGGCAACGAGCCGGGCTGTCTGGGCTGTCTGCGGATCACAGTGGGGAGCGAGGCGGAGAATGCGGTCGTCATCGACAAGATGAGAAAGACGCTGGAGAAGCTGTGAGACTCGCGTCGGACAATAGTAGAGCTGCCAGTGCGCGATCTGTGTTCTGTGGGATGGGGGGATATTGCATAATTTTCGAGGTGTACGTTATTGCTTCCTCTAGGATGTAGAATTGCTGAACATGCCGCGGCCCACGAGTGGAATGCCAACGCTCATGCCAACGCCAACGCCGGCGCAAGCGTCGTAAATTGACTGCGACGCGATCGCGAAGACGACCGACGGCCGACCGACCACTTACACCTCGCCCAACTACATCAGCTGCCACGTGTGGGTAGTCGATCTCCATTTGCTCTGGTCGCTGCGGTAGCCCCATATGACACAAGGTAGTCGAGCATCCAAATCGCAATGCCACAACTCCATGGATCATGATCATCGATACGCTTTCCTCCGCGAATGGCGAGCCTGAATTCTGGCGTGCTGGCCGCATGTGAGATGCGAGCCCCGACGGTGCGACCTGGGCTATCACTATCACGACGGTGTGCTTCCGTCGCTCCAGTTTCAGCCCCTTTCCCGCTCAGACTCTTCTCATGCGTTACGCGAGCCTTCTGCGAATCTTGATCAGAACGCACGGGGTTTTAATTATACACATCCGGACTCTCTTCCCTCGCCACACTTCACCCTCGCCGCCAGTCTGCGGGGTCCCCCCGACCGACCCCCGCTACGCCGACGTCCGACGTGGAATTCTTGCGCCAGCGCGCACGGAAGAAAAGACATGAGTCCGACCCATGCTGGACGCCGAGCCCCGCCGCCGCTGGACGACCTCGAATTGTATCTACCATCACTGCATCACCACCGACCCCCTGCGGCCCCGGCCGCACCGCCAAACAATTCACACCAGGATGCGGAATACGATATTCGGTATTCGGTATTTGGTATATGGTATACGGCATGCAGTATGTAGTATGCGACTTACTCGAGCACTCGTCCTCGGCCCTCCGGTCGCCCCCGACTTCTTGCTTCTTGCTTTCTGATCCCCCTGATCCCAGGCCCGGGCGACCACGTCCAGTGGAGTCCGCTGCGTCTGAATCGGCGGTCGAGCGAGAAGCCTCAGGGCGTGGGTTGCGGATGTGGCGAGGTGAGCAAACACGAACATCACAGGCACTGAGCGCTAAACGGCGCACCCAGAACAGGGCAGGGCGGGATCAGGATAGGATAGGCGGCTTCCTGCTTCCTGCTTCCTGCTTTCTTCGGCCTGCTTCCTCGTCGATCAGGCCTCGGGGCCTCACGCTCAGCCTTGGTGTCCTCGGATTGCAATGCCGCGGTCTGCTGCATACCTGGTGCCGCCCCGTCCCATGCCTCGTGCCGCCTGCGAGCATGAGCGCGCCTGGATATTCCGCCGTGGTGCCACCCCATTTTCTGCTGTGGTGCCATTGGCCACTCGCACTCGGCGCTGTAAGTGCCTATGTCAGCGCCAGCGGACTACCCGTGCCCCGTGCCCTATATCCCGTGCCTCGTGTCCCGTGCTGCATTCTGTCAACGGGCGCGGGGGCGCTCCCTATCCTCCGCCGCATGCTTATTCGTTATCAGTGCCAGTGCCATACCTTGGGCTACGGACCACCTCTCCGCGCGGCGATGGGGGCGCCTCGCATGTCCGCCGTGGGCTGGTGGTGCGGGTGGCCCTCCGCGGGCATCGTCGCTGCCCGCCCCCGCCACCCGTGTCTTGGATCTTGGGTCTTGGGGTCGTCCCCTTATTACTGCATGCCGTGCCATGCTGCAGGTGCGAGTGCCGCCCCCCACGACTCAGCTCTGGGGGTCGCCCCCTTTTTGCTGCATGCCATGGGCGTGAGCCGTGCATGGCCTGCAATTACGTCTCGGACGTGTCGGGGACCTCCGTTATCCGAGGTGTGTGTGGGTGCTGTATCAGGATCAGTGTCGAAGCCGATGGATCTGTCAGACTCGGGGCGCACCCGCTTGATCTTCCTGTCATAGCTGCGGATGTGGCCTGTCCTGGCGGCATCGGCGGTGTTCAGTTCGTAGAATTGTCGGTATCGGCGGCGGCAGAAAAAGAGATAAGAATTACTGAGAACAGTATATGGGTACCGATATGACTCGGGTGTGGATTTGGATTTGGATATGGATGCGGATGTGGATGTGAATGTGGTGAGAAGCTAGTCCGCGAGATGGTATTGTTGGAAAGCCCAGGCCCCAGACCGCAGAGCTATTCGATGCTTATTGGCTAAACATCCCCGCAGGCTGTACCTGTAGATTTCCCGAGGCCATGTGCCTCCAGCGTTGGGGCGGCACCGCGGCGGTGCATGACTTTGGGGGAAGTTGTCCCCGCGGCGCGCTGTTCCTATAGGCCCAGTCCGTAGCCTATAGCTATAGTTGGCCTATACATCCCAGTATATATTCGCGTCGGCGCCCGTGACGAGTGCTTTCGCAGACGTGCCGTATCGATCTTCAATCAAGGCACCGTGGTGACCTTCTGGTCAAGGTATCACGGCCTGATAATTAGAGACATACCTTATACAGTACTCTTAAGGGGCATGAGGTTGTCGACGCTTCTGCGCCTCGAGATGAGCGCCGTTGTGGAATGGAAAGCGAAGATGTGGCGTCGTCGATATCCCACGGCAAGCTCTGGACAGCTTGGCTCGGGCATACGTGCAGGGACGCGGGTCGGGTCGGAACGAAACGTAGATACTAAGCGGGCCACTGTATTGAGTAAACTAGCATTCGAATGAATAGACTCGGAAGGACAAAGCTTAAGCTTAAGCACAGATTTGTAAGTAGGTGTTCTAGAAACAAACGAGAAATGACCGGTGATGCGCCAGCCAGTGTGTGTCACCCAAAAACTAGGGTGTTTTGTTCAGGGCCACGAAGCCAAAACCAAAGCTGAAACCAAACGAAGCTGAAACCAAAAGTGAAAGGAAGCGAAAGCCGAGGAGTTACTGTATAGTACTAGGTATGTTTTGTATCAAGTCCGAGTTCGAGGGATGGAAAGGAAGTGCGACGAGGACGAGATCCGACCGGAGACCGCACTGCACGTCGTTTTCAAAGGACCTTCGCACGCTCACCCGCCCGCGGTCATGGTCCACACCGCTTCCGCCTTCCCGAGGGTGATCTGCCACGATCCCTGCACGACGCGATGGTAATCGACGAGGATGACCTGGCTGAGGTTAGCAATCTGCTGGCTCGCGGCCCACTGCTGTCCCTCCGCGGCCTGTGCAAAGAGACGTCAGCGCTCATACTACGAAGAAACAGGTTGGGCGACCGACGTTGAAATACCGTTCTACGTGCTTCGCGATCTGGGAGGCGAGGCTGTTGACTGTGACAGGCCTGTCCGCGCCCTTCTCCTTCATGATGATCCTCATGATGATCTTGGGCTTGGGCTGCGGGCACCCCTTGATCTTACGAGTGGGTGGGCGTAGGTTGTCAGTGTCAGGTGCCGGGATGTGAGACGCGAGGCAAGAGACTACCCACCAGAATGCGTAGCACGACGATCGACGCGACGTCGTCGGGGCACGGCACGGGCATGTCCGCGTCGCAGAGGTAGGCGCCGCCGCCGTGGAGCAGATGCTGCACGGCAATGCCCTCTTTCCGTGCGCCGCGCACGCAGAACGTGTACTTGTGCCGCCCGAAGTTGTCCGAGTAGCGCGTGCGGCTGAACGCGTTCGTGTACTTGAAGCAATCTTGCTCGATGATGCTGTAGGGCGGAGGCGCGACGGACTCTGGGAGCAGGCCGGGCAGTCCGTGGCCGGCGGAGAGCGCCGGACGTTGTGCGGGCGCGGGGGGGACGGAGAGTGGCGCGGCGGAGGGATATGGCGCGATGATGTTGCCACGAGACTGGGCTTGTCCATGAGGGAGAGACAAGGACATGTGTGGAGGTGCGTTGTTCCAGGAGGGCTCATGTTGCTGAGGTGCACCCCCTTGCCAAGGTGAGCCACCGACTGCTGGTCCGGGCATGCCGTAGACGAAGTGGTTTGGGTACCCGTGGTCCATAGGCTGCATAGGCTGCTGGTCATAGGGTATATTGTGGGATGGCTGCACTTGAGGGACTAGAAGGAACGTATAATCGATGCAGTCAACGTCTAGCACGCTGAGCCTAGCATGCAACTAGTACAAACCCGAGTTTTGAACAGCTGTATATTGGGGAATCCCACCATAGATGTGGTGAGACTCGCGACCGGAGGGAGGAGAGGGGCTATTGTGATCCATGGTGTGTTTCGGGAAGAAGTGTGTGCAGGGTAAGAGGCGACGGAGGGCAGTATATAACCAGCTTCGACTACTTAAGGATTGGAACCAACACGTTCAGCGCCGCCAACGGGCCGGGCCTATACGTACGCGGTGGAGGCGGGAAGAAATCGTGTGAAATGAATGGCGAGATTTCTCCCAGATGTAAGTAACCCGAGCCGAGATCTGCGGCTCGAGAAGCCCAATGGAATAAGGGATAACTGGGTGATTGCATAATTACCATGCGGGCGTCACGTTGTTCGGTAAGCGGTCGTGCCTGCGGAATCGTCGACCAAGGATGTTGCCCTCGGGATTGCGTACATAGCCTGCAGCGGGAAGCTCACACATCACCGCACCCCATGGCGACAGTGCGTTGCAAGGGCGGCGCAGATGCGCTTTCTTGTCCAGTTCCGGAGGGTGAGATGAAGGCCCGGACCAGAAGCACCAGGAAAGAAACCGCGAGAAACAGAACCAGACAAGCAGGGATCCTAGCATTTCGATAACTCGAAACGTCGGTCGACGGTCAATCACGCGGGCTCCATATCTATATGTAAGGTACCGGCGAGTATTCCTCACCTGACGTACGCTAACCCGATATGCGCCTATCCCAAAATTCGAGCGTTATGCCCGCCTCGTTTGACAACCATTCGCGATGCAGGACAGGGCCGCAGAGTAAGAGACTCGCTGTTGCCCGTGGCAACGGCGGCCCGGCCACGTGTTGAGCTCCGCTGCGGAGCCGCCGGCGCGAGTGCAACACCGCGACCTGCTCCGACCGCGCCGCGCCGCCAAGCAGACAATTTTCAAGAACCTAGTCAATAATCGATGTACAGGTGTACTCGGACAGAGGCGCGAGTGTTGGGTGTTGGGAGGCTATCGAGACCAGTACGATGAATCAATTCATCTGTATTGTCCGATTTCATTTGCTGTCATTTATCAGCGCCAGCACATACGCATGGCGATTCGGACAGCAACACGACCACGGCAGGGACGATGTGCATACCATGAGCGCGACCATCACTGCAGCGGGACATTCTGTCCCATAAACTTGACGTGTAAAACGGAGATCCTTCAGATGCTGGATGGTGCTGAGAGTCGGAAAACATTTCCGGCGCAAATCCTGAGTAGCCAGGAATGGGTGAGGTAGAACTCAGATTAGCTTTGCGGACAATGCGATGAGATGCGAAGTTGATAAGACACGAGAATATTAAAACAGGCGGTGCTGGGGATGGCCTTTCTTGCTACTCGACTAACCAAGACTGGCGATCCATCACACTATCGCATCCGTCCTCGGCCTGTGGGGGCTGACTGTAGGCTGACATCGCTGGCGCTACACACGGCCATGACGGAGACCTGTCAAGTAACGAATGATTGCCGGAAAGACGAGGTTGGAAGTACGGTAGCGTTCTGCGCCGGTTTTCTTTTCGGGTGTAGGAATGGTTGACATTGACACAACGCGTACGCCGCGCAGCAATTTGCTTGAAGCCTGTTGGGGTGGCATGGTGAAAACGAAAAGCCTGTGCGGCAGCCTGAAAAGTCGGCCATCCCGATGGGGAGCAGGCTGCATGAGTCTTCGGGACTGACGCAGAATTTTTAGGGTGGTGCAGGGGCCGAAGAGGATGAAAGCTGGGGACAGTAGCTGGAAGCAGTCGCGCCACATTCGTCCATACCAGCGTTCGGCGCTTGCCGGAGGCGGCCAACAGTTGCCCACTCTCAGCATCGCGACGGCATTGCGTCCACCACATTTCCCAACTTGTGTAACGAACATGGGAATTTATCACCTTGTAACGGATCCGAATAACTGCAATTAGGGTGCGTGCCTTCGGACGGTCTTCGAGTTGCCTGTAATAATATGTCCGCTTAGCGGAGCGTGTGCAGATCGTACATGTGTACATCATGCACCGGTCTATCGCCTAGGCGGCCAGATCCATATCTACATCGCTTGTGGTAGTTTGGAGAAGTGGAAACCAAGTCGAGAACGCAATTGACCCGGCAATTATGGTTATTACGCGTCAATGAATGCATGCGATACACCACCCGGCTTCCTCGCCACATGCTGCTGCGGACCTGTAGAAGCAGGCCTTCCATGGACCGTCTCGATGCCGCTAGCTCTCCTTGTGCCAACCAGTCGGACACGTTGTGACCCTGCTCGGTCGTTTCGAAGCCCTGTGGCCTGTGGCGCGTGATGCACAACGCGCGGCGTGCGTGGCTTTCACGACGAGTCGTGGCCCGATACTCCGCACGTACAACAGTACAGTCAAAACTCGGGCTTCGACCATGCTGCTGGGCGTCATTGGCCATACTTTGCTATCTTCGCGCCTCACGCCTCGTGGGTCCACCAGAACCATAACCGTGACCGCAGCTGGAATTGGAACTGCACCCTCGCCCGCGGCGCGTGCGTCGTGGCTTCGGCTTCGACTTCGCGGACTTGGCCCGTCACGCTGCTTCTCGTTTCGAAACCTTGATGCTTCGCTATTCGCTATCCGCGATTCGTCACAAGCAGCCCCTTGCCAGTACCCGCGGCCACGGTGGGGTTCTTCGGGCATCAGGGTCTGCATGCATCAGAGATCAGGTATCAGGCATCAGGCATCATGTATTCATATCATGCCTTAGGGCGCACACGCTGCGTATTTTGACAGGAGTATTAGGAACGCGAAGGCGATCGGCTTCGGATTCGACTTCGAAGTACTTCGGGTTTCCTGTACTTGGACTTGGACCTCTCGGACTTGGCCCCAGGCTCCAGCTTCGGTTTCGAAATCAGATCCGTGGACGCGCAATATGAATATGATGTCGTGAAACTGTAACAGCCGCCCTGCCTGGTGGCCTGCAGGCATACCTTCGTCCGTGTCGTGCCCTCGCCGACAAAGTCGGGATTACCTCGAGTCGACCCATTTGGATCTCGGGGGTGCGCTATTCTGCTTATGGGTACGGGGGATCGTCATCGTCGCGTGCGTACAGCTTATGGGCGAAGCGTCAAATGTCAGAAATCATGGCCAAAGCTTCTTATCTCGCGGCCCGTGAGCGCGCCAACAGCTGGTGGTCGACGCTTTGCACGCGCCCACGACCCACATGCCCATGTTCCTCCCGGACCCTTTGAATACGTCGAATATGCCGTGGACGTGGAATTCTGAGAAGCGTGCCATTTCCCGAATCATCGCTTTTTACGCATGCGCGCCTGCGGCTCCGTCTGGTGCCACTTCCGGGTTTCTCGTCCATGGACGCCATCCTCGATTTCTTCCCCCACACCTTGGTCTTTCAGGGTCCTTCAGGGTCGTACTCGCACGCTGCCTGCGGCATCTCTTCTTTCTGTCCTTTCTACCTTCTTTCGGCCGCCTAACGCCGTGTCCCTGTGGTTCTGCGGTTCCATGTCTCTGCCACGGTGGTTCTACAACGATGGAATATGAATTGTAGGATTCCATGGTAGAATTCTAGAATGACAGTCGACAATGCTACCTGTCACGCCACCATCTGCCCTATTGTCTAGTATCCACCATCCGTTGTCCAGTATCCAGTCTGCGTTACCTCAAACTTCAAGCGTTGCCTGCCCCCCCGCCCAGATCGGTCCCCACTCGTAGCGGATCTGGAAACGGAATTGCACATCCAACGAGCCCAAAATCCGCGCCGAATCTGGATCTCGCTCGCCAAGTGATACTCTACGCGCTCGAATGGTGATCACAGCGATCCAGGATGACGGCAATGATACCGGGACCGGCCCCATCGCGACACTGACAGCCATGCAGCTGCTGGCTACAGTCACTATCAATTCATTCGCTGGCCCCGAGACCTCGAGCCCCCGAGCTCCAGGCCCCCAAGCCCGACCTTCGACCTTCGAGGCGCGTCGATCGCGACAGGACCCGGTGGGCATACCGAATTATGCAATTGCGCACCCTACTCCCTACAGTCACCAGTTCCGACATCGACTTCCTGGGCTGATGGGATGGCTGGTTACTACTATTAATATTGGCAGACGTGCAATTCAGTGCTGGACCCCATCACCCGCGCCGTCGCTATCGCCTTTAGGAACAATGGCATGCCGGCATGCATGCGGGATTCGAAGCCGGGGGATCTGGGTGGTGGAGTGCCAGCGTGAGTGCCGGATGCATCAGCGGGCGTTATGGCATCAATATTAATATTCTGCATTCTGTGCTCTCCTTCCCCGGACCCCAGGGCCTTCGACTGCGTCGCTTCTCGCTCGAAGGGGTATGGCCACAAGCGACATCAGACGAGATCCGCAAGGTGTCGATACCGACGTCCTTTGTTCCTCTTATGGGCATTCCGTGCTGCAGGCTGGCCGCGAGTCTGATTGGCTGGCCGCTTCAGCTGCGAGGCCACCCTCCCGCTGAGTGACGATACCAACCATGACTAGCGGGTTTGTGGCCCCTTACTAAGTACCCACCCACCTCACAGGCGCGCTATCTTCCTTGTGGAGGGTGACGCTGATTTTTCGCATTGGCCGCCGCATTGCTGCTCTCTGTATTTTCCCCCTCATTCCCTTCGTTTCGCCCCTCGGAATTTGTAGCTTCTGAATCGTATGTGCCCCCGGTCAGCGCTGTAGCATGTTGGGGTCAAACTTCGTTTGCCACGACGAGCACCTGCCGATGTTCCTCGCGCCACCCTCTCCCCGCCTCTTTCTTTTTCTTATCTTCTGCTCAGCTCTTTCTCCCCTCTGATAGACCCGTTGCCGTTCATATATGATATCTGTCCGCCACGACGAACACCGTGACGTTGTCCTAATCCTTCATATTACCCTTCCCCGGAGCTCCGCCCCTTCCCTACTCCTTCTTCAATATCGCCTCATCCCGGCGGGACGCCGTGCTACGTTAACCGCCGTCTCCTTCTTCTTTTCTTCTGTCTTCATGAATCTATGACCACGACAATTATCCCTTCCGTCACATTCAAATTTTACACATGTATCGTTCGCACGAGCCGCGCGTCTCACTCTCCGCTCTTCCCCTTCACACCACATTCGCTGAATCACCTCCGAGTCGCCTCCCCGTCTCCGTGTCACAGCAGCCCCCTCGTGGTCTCGCGATGGTATTCCTCGTGTGCGCGGACCAGTGCAGCGGCGGAGGTGCACCGTTGCTTCTGGATCAAAGCCATATATTCAAGACTCCCTTGCGTTCCTCCGGCGGCGGGGAGGATTCGCTGGCGCGTGCATGAAGGTCTTATTGGGCGGTGTGTTCGGGCGGGGTGATGTATTCGAACAGTATTACACTCTGGATGGTGTCCCTCTACAACCATATATTCAAGATTCCTCCAACTACGACAGGCGGCGGGAAGAGGTTATTGTTGAGTGCATGGGAAGCCTTCTTGAGTGATGGACTCGGACTCCAGCGGGGTAATATCTTTGAAAAAATCACCTTTCTTACTACCCTTCTTGCGCGCTCATTCGCCTGCAGCTCGCCATCGGAGCGTGGTACCCGGCCACTCTATACCACGCAGCGCCGCGACAACCAGTACTAGTGCAACATTTACGCCATCGTATGTCAAAGCAACACGGATATTCATATCTTACACCCCTACATACAGTCGAACATTCAGACTTCTTCATCTCTTGATTCCCTCTTCCACTGTGCATCCTACAATCCCGCCACATTCAAGACAAACTCCCAAACTCGGACTCGGACGCTAGGACAAAATCGAGGCGCGGCGGCGGGGACGCTCAGAGGTACTTGATGAGCCACTCGACGCCGTCCTTGAACGCGCCCTCCTTGGCCGCCTTCACCTGCGGGTTGCTCTGCGGGGCAAACACGCACGTCAGCTGGCCTGCTTGAATCAACTCAAGAAAGCGAGACGCACCAAGTCGCCGCGGACCGAGAACCCGTGCACGACGCCGGGCCAGTACTTGCGCTCGTAGCCGGGCACGAACTTGCCGCCGCCGAGGACTTCGTCCGCCTTGGCCTGCTTCTCGGCGGGGAACTGTGGGTCCGTCTCGCACGTGTTGAGCAGGATCGGCGCGGTGGACGTCGCGGCGTATTTCTGTGTCGTGCGGTGCGATGTTCGTTTAATGTGCGGTGTGCGGTGCGATTAGCGGGGTTTAGGGAATGGCGTGGGGGTGCGGTAAGTGGTGGGTCGTGGTGAATGGTGTGCGGAAGGGAAGGAGAGATGCGCGCAGGTCAGTAATGGCACGAGCGGCGTAGAGCGAGCAAGCACGTACGTCGAGATCGGCCGGCTCGAGGAGCGAGGGGTGGTTCCCCACGACGACCTGCACCTTGTTCTCAAACGCGAGGTTGAACGCGAGGCGCACTACCAGTCCCAATCCCAATCAGCACCAGCGCTCCTCCACTTGGCACCAAATGCGCTCGGAGGCAGGGGAAGGGAGCGAAAACGCAAAATACGGATGCTCACCGCCATAGCAGTACCCGACCGCGCCGAAGCGCGTGACGCCCTGCGCCTTGAGCGCGGCGATGAGCGCCTCGACCTTCGGCTGCGTGACGTTCGGCCCGTGCGTCGGGAACCACTTCGTGATGTCGAACGTGTTCTGCACAGGACGCAGGGCGCGGTCAGCTGCGGGTGCGAGGGCGGGCGGGCGGGACGTACGCCGGGGCTCAGCCCGTCCGCGGGGACGGGGTCGCCGTCGAACAGGTCCGCGAGGTACACCTGGAAGCCGTTCTTCGCGAAGTCGTCCGCGAGGAGCTGCCGGGTCCGACGCAGCAAGCGGATATTGGCATCGGTGGGGGTGGGTGTTGCAGTGGCGGTTGTGTGAGTAAGGGTGTCGGTGTCGATCTCGGTGTGCAGAAGAGGAAGAGGGCAGACGCACGAGGTTGTTGGGGAGCTCGGGCCCGAAGACGTCGGTGAGGAAGAGGATGACCTTGTCCTTGGGGTACTCGCCCGTGGGCGTCGCGACGTAGGTCTTGATGCCGCCGATCGTCTCGAACTTGCCTGTCGGGGCGCGGCATAAGTACAGCTGCGGCAGCCACGGATGAGGGGAGGGAGGCGTACCTTCGGGCGTGCCCTCATGGCGGACACCTGGGTTGCAATTGGGCGTGTGTTAGCGATGGGAATGCGGACGGACGCGCTGGAATGGAGTCCGAGATACGCGTGGGCAGACAGGTGGGGTACGCAGTTTGCGCAGTAGCTGCCGTGCGCAACGATCTGGAAAGTAGCAGCACAAGCACTCGTACGCACCTTGAACACAGTGCTTGCAGAAACTCATGGCGGATGTAAGTCAACAGCGACGATGGTGGTGAGAGAGGTGGTGGTGGGAGCAGCTGTGGGACCCAGACGCCCCCACACCCAAATCCTTATAAACGACGCGGCCTGCCGAGTACCCGAACGAGCCATCGCGCCCGCACGCGGTTAACATTCTGATGCCGGAGGCTAGCTCAGCAGCAGTCCGTCATGTTATGTTATGTTATCGATAAGATGTCGCTGCAGTTGGTGCGCCGTTCCCACTCGAGGCACATGCCAGTGCTTGTGTCAGCGCGCATCCTCGGAGCACGCCAACGCCATATTCAGTTGTGGCCATCCCCGGCACACTGAATTGCGCCTGCCCTGCGTGCATCGCCCGCAGGTCCCTGGCGAGGAATTGATTCGGGCACGGTGAGCACGCTGCAGTGTTGGGAGTGTGCGTGTGCACTGGCGGCGGTGGGTGTCGAACCGGGCGCTGTGAGTGTTGGTGCCTTTGAGTTTTCTGAGTTCGCGGTGGGTGGACCATAACACAGGGTTAGGTTCGGGTGACGTCTGCAAGGTCCCCTCCTCACCTGGCCTATTGCAGCCGGTACATTTTCTTACTTGCTAATCGAACCGAGTACTCTGCTTGAAAAAAAAAGTACTCACCAGCCAACCGTCAATTTCATTGACCTGCTCACCAGCATAGCAACGGAACTGAATGGCATTATTAGGCTGACACACGCGCGGCTATCTTAGCTTTCGGCTGCCTGCATACGCACCTGCACGGCAAGTACACATACCACGCTCTCCGTTACACCTCCGATCTAGCGTCTAAGAACATACACTTGGCCATACTTATTGCAAGTGGCGACTGAGACTATCAGGAAGAGGACTTTGTTGTGGGCCATTTGGAGCAGGGAGTAGGTGGGATCATGCCGTCGTACGACGCAATGTCTATCGGGATTATACATGTCAAGCACAGTAATTTTGGTCCTCTCTGTGATTACGCCCAGGACGGGGGCTGAGTGTCGTATCTCGAATCTGTAAAACGCACCAAAGTATGTGTCAGTTGCGCATAGCGTTCTCCAAAAGCTCAGGGAACATACCTCCGAAATGCAGTCTATAGTTGCACCTCCTCAATGATCCCCTCCGCGACCTTCCGCGCGTCCGCAATCCGGCCAAACTTCAGCTTGTCCAGCCCGACCGCCTCCTTGCCCACCACGCTGCGCTCCTTCCCGCCAATAATCGCCTCGTCCGGCACCTCCGCCAGCCGCACGATCTCCCTGCGCACATACGCGACGAGCGTGGCCATCGTCTCGGGGTAGCCCACATACAAATCGATCTCGTCCGGCGCGAAATCATGCACGCCCGACCCATCGTCCCTCGCCTCCTCGCGCCTCAGCGCCTCCTCGTCAATTTTGCCGTACTTCTCAATCTCCCCGCTCGGGTTGATCGTTCGCCTGAACCCGCCCGCACCCTCCTTACCAGCAGCCTCATACGCGATCCCATGCGCCGCGCGCGCCCCGAGCAAATTGCGCCACACCGCGCCCGCGAGCTCCGCGTCGCCGTGTATGAGCCCGAGATCGAACGCCATGCCGAGCCCCGCCCACTGCTCGCGGAAGATCTTCATCTGCCTTGACACGGTCGACTCGGGCGCGCGTCCGCGGCCCTTGCTGCGCGGCGCCGCGACGGCGGTGTAGTACGCCGTCGCCTGCTGGCGCACCTGCTCGGCGGTCGACGGCAGCGCGTCCGGCGCCGCCTGCGGCTGCAGCACGATGCGGATGCGCTCCTCGACGTCGAGGAAGAAGTGATCGATCAGCCCCTGGACGTGCTGCTCGCCGTGCGGCGCGGGCAGCGCGCGCAGGCGCGTCGTGAGCAGCCACACGTGCAGGTTCGTGATCGTGAACCAGGACTGGAACGTCGGCGGCAGGCGGCACTCTGCAGCCGCGTCAGCATCTTGTCCGAGCACACGAGAGACGGGTATGTAGGAGCATGAGACGCACCGTCCTGCCAGAACGCCCGGTCCTCGTCCGCGCGCCCTGCACACAGGTTCTCGTACAGCGCCAGCGCGCGCCGCGCGGACACCTGCCGCGAGCTGCCGTACCCGAGCGCGCCGAACACCTTCAGGAACACGCGCATCGCCGCCGGCGACTGCTTCAGCTGGCGCGTGAGCCACGACTGGGGCGGCGGCGGCGCCTTTTCATGGCGGTACGGTTCTGCGGGGCCGGGTGTCGGTGCGGACTCGGGTGTTGGGGATTGTGGTGGGGGCGCGGTGGCGAGCGCGCGGAGGGCGGGGCGCGTGAGGTGCCGGCGCGCAGACGGGCGGAGGGTGTTCAGGGCGGCGCGCTGCATGTGTGGATTGTCCGAGTCGGTGCAGGCGGGAGCTGGCGGTGGCAGTCCTGAGTGGACGACGCAAGCCGGCGCAGAACCGGCATACTGTGTGCCCCTAACCCTAGTTAGACGCCGGCGTCCAGTCACGTTGCGCCTATTGGCGAGTCACATGCCCTGCGCGTGTCGCGTCGTTGTGATTATCGCCTATCACCGAGCTCACCACCGTCATCTGGGTGCGTCAATGTGCTGCTGCACTCCCCAGCAGAGTTCGTTTACTGGCCGCAGAACCAGGTCGAGAGCTTGGTGGGCCGCGGAACGCGACTGACATGCCCAGATTCAATGACTAAGACACCCCCCGGCGGAACACATAAAAGCGGAACGATATCGCAGACGTGCCGCGCTTCTCCCCCTCCGATAAACTGACCACAAACCTTTACACCTCGACTTGCATAGCACCAACCATGTCTGCCAACATTCCGACTACCCAGAAAGCGGCCATCGTACAGAAGGACCACACCGTCGTCGTAGAGACCGTCCCCGTCACGCTCCCCGGCGCGGACCAGGTTCTCGTCAAGAACAACGTCGCCGCGCAGAACCCCACCGACTGTGAGTCTTTGAAAATGCATTGCTCCTACATTTTGGTGTGCGTCCCGGGCGTTGCTGAGACAGACTTCAATGAACAGGGAAGTCGGTGGAATGGGGTCTTTTGCAGCCCGGGTGGGGCACCGGGTGCGACTTTGCAGGCGTCGTCGTCGCCATCGGCGACGGCGTAACGAACGTCAGCGTCGGCGATCGCGTGAGTCCCCTCCTCTCCGCACTCCCAGTACGCCCTAACCTCGCACAAATACACAGGTCGCAGGCTGGGTCGCCGCAAACACCGCGAACATGTCCGCGTTCCGCGAGTACACACTCGCTGCCGCACATCCGCTCATCAAGATCCCGGACGGGACGAGCGACGAGGAGGCCGCGACGCTGCCGCTCGCGGTCGCGACCGCGGCGATCGGCATGCGCCGCCTGACGAACTACCCGCAGGGCGCGCCGTACAATCGATATGTGCTCGTCTGGGGCGGCTCGTGTGCGCATCTTTCGCCTTCTATGCACCGCACACTGGTAGACATCAGCACTGACACGCGTAACAGCCTCCGTTGGCCTGTACGCCATCCAGCTCGCGCACCTGAGCAGCTACAAAGTGATCACGACCGCCTCGCCGAAGAACCACGCGCTCGTGCGCTCCTACGGCGCGGACATCGCGATCGACTACCGCGCGCCGGACGTCGTGGAGCAGATCATCCGCGCCACGGGCGCGCAGGGCGGCGTCGACGTCGTGTTCGACGCCATCACGGAGGGGGGCAGTACTGCGCTCGCTGCGAAGACGCTCCGGGCGGGCGGCGCGAGGAAGGTGGGCGTCGTGCTCCCGCTGAAGGAGGACGAGCTGGACCCGAGTGTGGAGTATACGCTGATTGTGTGTGCGTCATTGTTGGGGATGGAGGTGAAGCTGTTGAATGTGCTCTGCCCGGTGCGCCCGCCATCGTTCTCCGCGTCCTCTCACACTTACCGTAAGGAATGCGCGATATAAGCGCGACGAGCGCGATTACCAGTTCGGCATCGAGTTCTATGCGCAGATTTCAGGATGGCTGCGCGAGGGCCGGTTCAAAGGCAACCCGTACACCGTGCTGCCAGGCGGACTGGCCGGTGTGCAAGATGGAATTACGTTCATGAAGAGTGGCAAGGTACGCGGCTTTTTGACTGCACCCGGATGCTCGGATTTGGATATTCACCGTACCACGCTGCGCTGGCCAGGTCTCCGGGACGAAACTGGTGTACAGGATCGCGGACACGCCGTGAGGTCCAGGGGCTGTTATAGCCGGAGAGAGTCAGGGCAGCTCGGGATGGAAGCGAACAGCATGCAGGAGGACACGAGGACGTCCAAATTTGAAGATTTGAAATGTATCGTTGTATCTGTAGCGTCGGCCAAATGTACTGCAATAGATTCTGGTCAGTGTCATATAAAGACTTTCAGCAAGAACAAATGAAATCCCGAAAGGTATCATGACACCGAATGAGGATACCGTAGTTCTACCACGGCAGACTCGGGGCTTGGAGAATGACCTGGTTGACGCGTAAGCGGAAGCAAGCGAATAGAGGGCCCCGTATATTTGTATTCCATACAACCGTGAGATCTCCAAGATTGAGGCGTCGGCTGCAGTGTGAGGGAGCCTCGAAGGCGTGCCGGTCACAGTGGACCGGGTGATCGACGTGTTGGCGGTTATTTGGTCACGGCAGACACCGAAGTCTCGTTCAATCAGTCATAACTTTACAACGCCAGCATACGGTCAGTTCATCAAGGCTGCGTTTCGCTAATTCTTTTATGCTGGGAAAATTCTGCTTGTATGAACTGATATTCTACCAGCTACAAGGGGGCGCTGCTATTAAATCCCGCGACTATTTCTCGAAGTCGCGGTACGCTCAGTACTTGGCGATGCTTCGAGGCAACAGCTGGATTACGGGTACGCCTCTCTAGCTAATAGCAAGGCTAGCTGATTCTTTGGCGTGCCTCACAAATCGATTGCACCGTAGCTGAGTCTGATTTATTGGTACATATACTACTCAACCCGACAACATCCGACTCTCTTAACCAAAAACCCTTGCCTGGACCTCGAGTTTCGTGGCGTCTCCTCGCCCGGGATACTTGTAATACTTTCAACCTGGCCCTCACCTGCCTTCAAACGCGATTGCTGACAGGCAATTCGTTGGATCAACCGACGAGACCATGTCGTCCCACTGGCACGCCACAGCTCCCACCCAGTCAGGTCATGCTTCTGTGGCCCCACCGCTCGCGGCGCCAGATCTGTGGATTGCAGTGTACTCTACCCAACTAGCCAAAGAATACCACTGGGCCATCTTTGCCACGCCCCGCGACGCTTTTCCGAGCGCATCCGCCCAGACCCTTGTCCATCAGCTAGTCCTCCGAAACCGGACGAACAGCGCCGGCACGACATCGAGAACATGGGACACCTTCCATGAGGTCGTCACACTCGGGGGCACGGAGCGCTTCCTCGGCGTCGTCAGGCTCCCTCATACGACGTATCCCTCCTACGACCAGGTCGTCCAGGAGATCCAGCACTGGCCGGTTTGGCCGGGATACCCTCAGAATCGCCAGCCTCCTGCCAGCTGGTCGTGCTCGTGGTGGATCGTCTACAACCTGTGCGCCTCGGCACCACGGTGGGGCCTTCGTCTAAACCTCAGCAGCCAAGCGCTCCACGACCATATCTTCAGGCTCACAGTCGCGCTGCAGCAACGCGTCGAGCCTGCGTGTAGCCAATGGCCTCGCGGTGCCGGTGGTATGTGGTTCATTGACTACGATGCCCTGGATACAGCGCAAAACAGACATGGTGGGTGATAATCTTCGTTTGTTTCCGTCTCAAGATCCCCGGCGCGCTCCATGTATCTTGATGCATATGACATGCAGCGGTCCTCTCAACTGCGTACATACGACTAGCCTTCAATGATTTTGACAAATAAAGAGACCTTTTGGTGGTGCTGCTGTTGTATATACATATACCTCTTGCGATTCAACATTTAATTGTCGGCATTCCCTTCGAAGCCACAGTGCTAGTAGAGCCACCCTCGCAGAGTCATCGCACAACGTCCATCCGTGACAAGTAATCAAATAACCAGACGCCAGTCCGGCTCCACCAGATGGCTACATTCCATTGTAATCGCATGCACATCAATACACGACACAAATACAAGCAGCCAGTCAGTCAGAATAAAGTGCTATAGATACAGATAGTCACAGTCGTATAGTAATGTGCAATGTAGAAAGCTCAAAGTCCTCTCATGATCCACAGCATCTAATACCCCTCCTCGGACCCAGCGCTCGACGGCACCGCAGCGAACGCGGAAAGGCCGAAGGGGTTCGCGGCGGCAGCGCTCGAGGACGCAGAGGGGGTGGCAGAGACGGAGACGGCAGGCGCCACGACGCCGGAGGGTCGGTTGAGGAAGATCGTGGTCGCGCCGGCCGGGAAGGCGGAGGACGAGGCGGAGGGCGCGACGGCTGCGACGCCGAATGCGGACGACGCGCTTGCCGCTGAGGCACCGGATGCGAGGGCAGTAGAGGTCGTCGCGGCGGAGCCGAAGTTGAAGCCGGTGGTAGATGCAGATGCAGATTCAGCACCGACGCCTGTGGCAGAAGCTGAGCCGAAGCCCGTGGCAAACGCAGACTCGCCGAACGCGCTGGAGAGGCCGGTGGCGATGGCAGACGGGGTCGCCGTCGCGGTGACGGTGACGACGGACATGATCATGACGGTAGGCGTGCCGTCCGCGCCAGTAATGGTTGTCGTGGACGCGGCGGCACCAGACGCAGAGACTGCGACGGAACCGGACGCGGCGGCGCCTGTCACCGAGGCGAAGGGGTTGGTGGAGGTGCCACTAGCGGCAGTAGTCGTAGGGAGTGCGCCAAAGGCGGCAGAGGTAGTGGAGCTCGCGCCTTCGGCTGCGCTCGTGGTCGCGGTGAAAGCGCCGGATACTGGTTCAGTCGTGGCGGATGCAGTGGCATCAACGCCGGTGGCCGTCGCAGACGAGGATGTGCCGAAAGGAGAGAACGCAGGCTGGCCGATCGCGGCGCCGGGAACGTTCACGGGAGCGGTGGAGGACGGGACGACGCCGCCGAAGCTGAAGCGGCCGGTCGTGGTGGCAGCCTCGCTGGACGACTCGAGCTGGCGGCCGTTCAGCTTGATGATGTTGTCGCCGGCAGCAGGAGATGCTGCGGGCTTGTTGAGCTGGATGACGGAGGGAGAGGCGGCGGTGTCGGCATCGGCGTGGCCCGTGACGTCGCCGTACAGGACGGGCGACGAGGGCGAGGGGGCGTTAAGGAGGATCGTGGTGGCTGCCTGGGGGGCTTTGGCGTTGGCCAGAGCGGCACCGGTGGCCGTGGCAGGCCATGTCGAGGCTAGTGCGAAGAATTTTAGGTGCGGACGGAAGCAATTGGTGGACGGGTACGCACTGCAATCGGTCGAAGTCTCTTTCTTCGGGGCGGGGGCAGCTAGTGCCTCGGTGGCAAGCAGAGCCAGGAATATCGCTTTGGAGAGTGTCATCTGCATGGTAGTAGATTTGAAGATGTGAATGGTGGCGTGAATGAATGAGTTCGAGACCAGGATGCTCGTGCAAGGCAGTCAAGAGTCGAGAAGGAAATGCGGTCGTCTAAAGACTTGGACGGGGACGGGAAAAGTCGTGGAAGAGCGCCTGGCTCGCTGAGAGGAAGATGGGGAGAGAAAGAGGAGACCTGATGGGCATTGGGAGCGCATGGAGGGGTATATATACTGCGAGAACAAGGGAACGAGGACAATGGGCTGAGGTCGCATGGTGACGCTCCTCCTCTATTGTCCCAATCGGGCAGTCATAGTCTTTTCGAACTCCGCGGCATTCGGCAGCTTCGGCAACAAAACGCACGACATTGTCCCCGAAATAGACACGGCACTGCCACTGCCACTCAGCACTGCACTCGTTTTCTATTGTGCGCGCAAGCGCTAGCATCGTGGCCACGCCCATCTTGTATCTTCTAAACAGAACGCCCTGGCCGATCGTCCCGGTCACTTCGTTTGTCAGAAAGTGCAAATTCACGGTAAGCAGCACTAACTTGTGGATCGCTCACGTCGGCCCACAGATCCTTAAAGCCTATCGCCGCATGAGCCTCACGGTCAAGCAATGCTCGATAGCTTTGGGACCCACCTGTGGAAGTTTCTGGGCGCAAGATGACGGGGCCGTGCCTGACCTATACCGACGACTTTAAGTGAACTAAACGCCGACAGCTTCCTAATTCACAGGCGGGAAGCCGGAAGTGGTCCATAGATGATGTTTCAGTGCACGAGGCGGGAATACATGAGCGCTCTGGATCCTACTCAAGACATATATAAAGTCCCCGAAGATACGCGACTCACAGATATCAGAAGTGAGCCTCTTTCTACTGACATTTCATCCACGATGTCTTCTGCTTTGCCTCCCACCCAGCGCGCTCTGGTCATCCAAACGGACAAGACCATCGCATTGCAGAGCATCCCCCTCGACAACCCGGGGCCGGGACAGGTTCTCGTCAAGAATATCACTGTCGCGCAGAATCCTGCCGATTGTACGACTGTCTCACTTACCTTCGAAGTCGCGTCTAGTAATCCGCGTTTATTTTGCTTCGCAGGGAAAGGCATCGAATACGGCCAATTATCCGCAGGCAGAGGTCTCGGATGGGACTTCGCGGGTCGCATCGCCGCCCTCGGCGAGGGCGTCACGAATTGGAAGATCGGAGACCGAGTAAGCTTTCTGCGGCTCTACTGGCAGACCCGTATATCCCGCTCACCGCCGATATTTTTATCCAGGTCGCCGGCTGCGTTCTTCCCTTGAAAGCCGAAAAGATATCACAGAATGCATACTGCGAGTACACACTCACTACTGCTCAACCGCTCCTGCGTATCCCCGACAATATTACGGACGAGGAGGCTGCGTCGATCCCGCTCGCGGCGTTCACCGCTCTGCACGGTCTGCATATTATCTCTGACATCCCGAAACGTGCACCCCTCGGGGGGCGTGCGCTCCTCGTCTGGGGTGGTTCCTGTCCGTACAATTCCCGTCCTAACATCTTGTACGGTACACTTACTCACTGACATCCCCTCACACGTAGCCTCCGTCGGCCAATTCGCCATCCAAATCGCGCACATCGCCGGCTACAAAGTCATCGCGACCGCCTCGCCCAAGAACCACGCGCTGCTCAAGAGCCTCGGCGCCGCCGTCACAGTCGACTACCACGCGGCGGACGCCGTCGAGCAGATCGTCGCCGCGTCCGGCCGGGGCGGCGTCGACTTCGTGTACGACGCGATCACCGAGGGCGGCAGCACCGAGCTCGCGGCGAAGACGCTCCGCAGGGACGGCCCGCGCAGGCTGGCGGTCGTGCTCCCGCTCGATGTGGCCGCGCTGGACCAGAGCGTGGATTATTATTTCAGTGCGCCGATTGCGCTGTTTGGCCATGATATCGAGTTTGCGGGGATGTACTTGCCGGTGCGTTGGCGGTGTCTTTCGCGTTATGATATGCCGGGGTGGTGCTGATGTTTTTTGGGTGGCTGGCAGCGCAACAAGGCTGAGTTCGAGCTTGGGGTTGATTTCTTCGAGAATGCGGCCAGGTGGCTGGCGGAGGGTCGGCTGAAGCCTAACCCGATCATCGTACGGCCTGGGGGGCTGAGCGGTGTGCAGGCTGGCCTCGAGTTCATGAAGGCTGGGAAGGTGCGCTTGATCCATTTATCGCTAAATTTCGACCGAGACGTGACATCTATCCGTTTCTATAGGTATCGGGAGCTAAATTGGTATACAGGGTTGCGGAGACTCCGGCGTAGAGAAGGCGGTCAATGTAAGTACATAGTGGTTCCTGTACAAGGGTGACTGTCTGTACGTGGCGCACTTCATTCGAAGTCAATATCGTCCATGGCGTCATAATCGATGAACCACATCCCATCCTCCTCGGGCGGCCACTGGCTGCAATGCGGTTCTTTGCGATCTCGCACCGCGAGCATCAGCCTGTAAATATGGTCGTACTCATCCTGACCCTCGTGGGTTAGATGAAGACCCCAGGTCGGCGCGTCCACAAGGAGGCCGTGAAGTATCCACCACGCGCACGACCACCCCGGCGGGCTCTTCGCGTGCTCCGGATATCCCGGCCAAACGGGCCACTTTTGGATGTCTTCCACTATTTGGGTATACGCGGCGTGCTCGGGACGCGGGAGCCTGATGACGCCGAGGAAGCGGTCGACCTGCTGGAGTACGTATGATGTGTGCTCTGTCATCCAGTGCAGCTTGCCGTCGCGCCATTCGTTGACGAGCTGGTGCAGGAGGATGGGCTGGCCGGGTTCTGGGAATTCGTCGTCGGGGAGCACGAAGATGGCCCAGTGGAAGAGCTTGATCTCGAGCGTCTGGAAGATCGCGATGTACAGTGCTGGCGTCGCTTGATTTATGGTGGTAGTTTCTGTCGCCTCTGAGGGGGGAGGCGTGGTTTCCATCATCTACTCACGAAACTACATGTCAGTAAGGGTTTTGACGAGTATTCGCTAAGACCTGAACGCACCGGGTGCTCGGGACTAGTCGCGGCCTCCTGCAAAGACGCCCAGTCCCTTCAAGACCTGCGATCGATGGTGGGCGTGCAGCTGCAGCTGCAGGAAACCACACATGGTCCATGAATTTATATCCTGCATGCATGAAGGATCGCCATAAATCGTCCTTACTCGGAAATTCGGAGAAAAAGCTCGCCCCTAGGCGCGGATTAACCACTGATGTCACAGATGCGAACCGAACCGAATTACTGCAGTCGCTCTCACACACTCCTTCCTTCCACCATCATGATCTCCTCTGAGACTCCCTGGGATGCTCTGGGCAGCCTCGTATCACTCATCCAACACACGCAATAAGGATGCAATGAGGCTGCATCTAACAAATACTGTTAGCGGTCACGGCAGCGGGTCTCACGCTCATGCGGCCAATTTCCTGAATAGGACAGATCTGGGCGACATTCTCCATGGGTTTCTCCTATTCGGGCTTGTCCGGCGGGGAATTGCGTAAAGACGTGACGGCCGAAATGACAGATTGCTTGACTCCGAGCAAGAGCTCCAGCGGCTTTATTTGAAAAGGCGACTCTCAAAATTTCCATGTTACGCCTCCTCTCCCGTCCCCTTCGCTCCTCCTACCCCGCCCTGCGCAGAACAATGGCTTCGACCCCCGATTTCGTGAGTCTTTCTTTTTTGGTTTTTGGGTAGGGTGCAGCGAGGCGAGCCTCGAGACGTGTCAGGAGCTACTCGCTTCGTGAACGGGCGCAGCGATGGCTGGTCGATGCGGAGGTGATCCTCGCTTTTGCTGTGGGGCGAATATCCAGGAGACGGGCTGCTTTGCTGGCGGACATGCGTCTCGTCTTCTACACGTTTGCTGTCATCTGCAGCGTCAGACAGCATGTGCAGAGCGACGTGTCAGGAGTAGCGAGCCCAGCGTGCATCGGCGTGCTCGTTGTGTCCTGTCGGGCGCTTCGCATACTTATTCGCTACCCGTTTTTGTCGTAACTTCAATGCTGACTTGTTGTTCGCATCTTAGAACAAGCCTCTCTACGCCCCCTTGGCCGAAATCGACCCCGAGGTCCAGAACATCATCGACAAGGAGACATGGCGGCAGTACTCTGGTCTCGAGCTTATCGCCTCTGAGGTGCGCATTGCAGTCCACCGAACCTCCGATGCATGGTGCTTATGGCATATTACTCCATCAGAATCTGACCTCCCGTGCGGCTATGGAGGCGAATGGTTCGATCCTGACCAACAAGTACTCCGAGGGTCTGCCTAATGCGCGTTACTACGGCGGTAACGAATGGATTGATGAGCTCGAGCTTCTGTGCCGCAAGCGCGCGCTCGAGGCGTTCCACCTCGACCCCGCGAAGTGGGGTGTCAACGTCCAGCCTTACTCTGGCTCGACCGCCAAGTACGTTCTCCTATCATGCAGTCCACACGCAGCCAGACTCACGAGCGTTCTGCAGCTTTGCTGCCCTCACCGCCCTGCTGCAGCCCCAGGATCGCCTTATGGGTCTCGGTCTTCCCGATGGTGGCCACTTGACGCACGGCTACTACGTAAGTACCCCAGTCTTCCCTCCGCTCCCCACGCTGTCATGCATGCTGATGCCTGCCTTACAGACCGCAAAGAAGAAGATGACCGCGTCCTCGATCTACTTCCAGTCGCTCCCGTACGGGCTCGACCCGGAGACGCAGCTCATCGACTACAAGGGCCTCGCGCAGCAGGCGAAGCTCTTCAAGCCGCGCCTTATTATCTGCGGCGCGTCCGCGTACCCGCGCGACTGGGACTACCCCGCGCTCCGCAAGGTCGCGGACGACCACGGCGCGTACCTCATGGCCGACATCGCGCACACGTCCGGCCTCGTCGCCGCGCAGGAGCTCGCGGACCCCTTCGCGTACTGCGACGTCGTCACCACGACCACGCACAAGACGCTCCGCGGCCCCCGCGCGGGCCTCATCTTCTTCCGCAAGGACGGCGAGAACCACAAGGACCTCGAGAAGCGCGTCAATGATGCCGTGTTCCCCGCGTGCCAGGGTGGCCCGCACAACAACGTACGTACTACCGACCACTCCTTCGAGTCCTTTCAGCTGACTCATGAGTGTAATAGACCATCGCGGGTATCGCGACTGCTCTGTACCAGGCTTCGCAGCCTTCGTGGAAGGCATACGCCAAGCAGGTCGTCGCGAACGCGCGTGCGCTCGCGGACGAGCTCGTCAAGAACGGCTACAAGCTCCAGACCGGCGGCACGGACAACCACCTTGTGCTCTGGGACCTGCGCCCTCTCGGCCTGACCGGCAGCAAGGTCGAGAAGGTCGGCGACCTGCTCGGCATCACCATCAACAGTGCGTCTTTCTTCACTTCCTCTCCCCTCAAACAGCGATGACTGACCGCGAATGTGTGTTCCCGCAGAGAACGCCGTGTCGGGCGACGCGTCCGCACAGGTGCCCGGCGGGATCCGGCTCGGCACGTCCGCGCTCACGTCGCGCAACATGCTCGAGGCGGACGTGCGCAAGGTCGCGGACTTCCTGCACCGCGCGGTGCAACTCTCGCTGCTGCTGCAGAAGGAGGCCGGCACGAAGATGCTCAAGGACTTCGTGCGCGTCGCGACGACCGAGGAGGAGGGCAAGGTCGGCGCGAGCAAGGTGCGCGAGCTCCGCCGCGAGGTGCGCGAGTTTGCGCGCCAGTGGCCCGTGCCGGGCATCACGGGCGTGCCTACGCGCCCTGCGGGCATTGAGGAGGACGATTAGGTGTCGGGTCGGGGGTGATGGGCGTTGGTGGGTTGGTTTGTTGGTGTGTATCTGTAGGATTTAGGAGGTCGGGTTGGGTTGGGAAGATTCAACGTCGTGGATTGAGGGCTTCTGCATGTAGACTAAAACGGACTTCAACATTGTCCGACTGCTGTATCATACCGCTAATACGCATATCACATTCCCGTGCCCGTTCTGCGGTGCATTTTACTTTGACGCTACCGTGGTGTGTTCGTCTGCTTGTGCATGAAAACCTGGGCATCCCCTCTTCTCCGTGACGGACAAGCTAAGAATACTCTCTAAAAACCCTTGTATTTCACCAGGAGTAACCGATGACACCCACAGGAGAACCGTCCTGCCGGTGCAGTATGCTAAGTATGTAGATACCAGTACAGGATCCAAGGCCAATGATACAACAGACAACATGAACATGATATGTGGGAAATGCAGGGTGCGGGATACTAGAACACATGGCGGGTGATATAATAAGATATCATAGATAGATGAATGAGGCGCGACGGAGGCTTGTCAGAGTCAAGCGGCCGAGGTTGTGTATAGATGTGGATGTGTGAACTTCCTATCCAGAGATGGAGAGCAACGAGCAGAGGACCAAAGACCATAGATGTGATGGAGAGCCGGGAAAATGCATGTTTTGGAACGCGGAAGAGGGAGGGGTGGGAGGTTGATTTGGAGAATGGGGGCCGCCAGCGATGGATAGGGCGGCGCTCCGGGTCGAAAATATCATGGTAGGAGAAGAAAAGGTGAATGAGAAGGGGTGAAATCCTTGATTGACCCGAATAAAGCCGCAGGACGCGACGTCGAAGAGCCCCTAAAGCCTAAAACTTCGCCTGCACATGCGCGTGCGTCGCATCCACAGGCGGGCCGTTGCTGAGCTCGATGCCGACCTTGTTGACCAGCTCGCGGCCCAGCGGCTCCAGCGCGGCCTTCCACACCGCGCGGCGACGCCGGCCCTCGAAGATGGTCGGGCTGCGCTCGCCCGTCTCGCCCTCGGGCCCAAACACATACACGCGGTCCTCCGCCCACGGGGGGATACCATACGCGAACGCGAGCCAGCGCTCCTGCACGGCGTCGCGCACGCGCGCATACATGTACTTGTCGACGACGGGCACGTCCCACGCGCACGCCTCCGAGCAGTCGAACGCGCCGACGTCGTACGGCGCCTCGTCCGGGTCGGAGTCGAACTCGAGCTCGGGCGGCGTGTACGTCGCGGGCGTCGGCGGCGCCGTGAGCGCGTCGAAGTCGGGGCGCGCGGTGTCGAAGAGGTAGAGCAGGTCCGCCGCGTGGTGCGGCGTGCCGCGCTTCGGCGCCTCCTGGTCAAACACGTACCGCCACACGCCGCCGCCGCCGCCCGTGCCCGTCGTGCTGTTGATCGAGATGCTCGAGTTGCTTGCGGCCTTGAGCAAGCAGCTGCTCGGCCCTGGCCCCGCGCGCGCGTGCCGCAGCGCGTTCGCGGCGCAGTCGGTCGGCCAGGCGAAGCGCGCGTCGTTGATGAGGTCGAGCACGCGGTCGGGCAGCTCTTCGTGCGGCGTGTAGGCGGAGATGTCGTATGCGCGCAGGAGGAGGGAGGCCTTGGTGAGGGACTGGCAGATCGCCTTGAGCCGGCGCACGACGCCCGTAGGTGTCCAGAGCGAGGCGGCGCGGAGGTGGAGTGCGGATTCAAACGCGCAGTCGCCGATCATGAGGGGCTGGCGCGGGATGAACGGCGGGCTGTGCGTGTGAGCCGGGGTATGGTGGTGCGAGTGGAGGGCCTTGGGGATGGCGTGCAGGTCTGCGAGGTGCCGCTCCAGAGCAGCATGGGACGTGGGTGAGTTGTTAGTGATGGCTGCGTGGTGGTCGTGGTGGTGGTTACTGTGGTGGGCCACTCCGCACGAGAACAGGAGCTCCCGCCCACCAGGCGCAAAGAAGACGCCGTCGTCGACCACTCGCCCGGCGAAGTGTAGATGCGCAAGTTTTGCGGCGTCGATGCATCGGAGCTCCTGCACCGTCGATACATGCATGGCGCCCATTAGTCGCGAAAGGTGTGAACCAGCCAGTGAGACATCCGGAACATTACAATCGATAAGCGGACTCTGGACTATTGCACGCTGGAATATAGGCGACACGGCATTGGCACGCGACACAAGATGCAGCAGGACGTCCGCGCCGCCGGTCGATGCACCAAATAGTGTAATGTTGTCGGGGTCGCCGCCGAAATCCTTAATGAAGCGATGGACCCACTCTATTGCGCGCTGCTGGTCGCGCAACCCATAGTTGCCCACACCTTCGTCGCCCGCGAGTGCGTTGTCCTCAAGGAGCTTCGGACCCGCCGCGAAGCCAAGCAGGCCTAGACGATAGCTAGCGAACGCATGAGTACGTCATGCACGACATTGCATGTGAACCAGATGAACTCACTTGAAGGTCACAAGGACGACCGGCTTGCCTAATCGAATACTGCTCTGAACAAGCGCACCGCCGTCATACAGCCATTGCGAGCCCGAGCCACGAGTTCCGCCGCTGCACATGCACAGTGAGCCATCAGGCGTAGAGAAATGTCAAGCGTAAGGAACTTACCCGTGAATCCAGATCATGACTGGCAGGGCGGACTCCGGCGTGAGCCCCGCAGGACAGGTGATGTTAAGGTTTAAGCATTCAGACTCAATTTGCTTGAAGTTCTGGAGCGGATACTCGTCTTCAGAAAATCCAAATAATTCTTCCTCGACGGGTCTGCCTTTCGGCTGTGGACAAATCGGCCTGATACACATATCCCGATGAGCGATGCGATCAAGAGCAAGGTCTTGCTCGTACTCACCCGAAACGAGTCGCGTCGGTCCGTGGGCGGTAAGAAGTGAAGAGGCGGGACTGACGGAAGCGGGCGGGCATGCTTGCGTACTTGATGCCCCTGTACTGGTGCACAAGCGCGTCGGGAGTGGAGAGCGCATGCTCGATGCCCGTGAATGTTGTCTTGAGCGTCCGGTGTCGAACGCTGGGAAGATGTGCAGGTAAGACCTGGAGTCCCATAGCGATACCCACAGTCAAGTTTGAAGGGGGGAGAAGGGGGGGATGTAGGAAGGAAGGCGGGGAACGGTATGCAAGCTACAGCTATGAGGGGCAGTGACGCGGGGGCATTAAGAGGCGACACGGAGTTGCGAGGACCCAATAAGTAGGCCGAAAGGAGGCATCCGCGCCGATATCGATCAGCGACATTCAGGACGAGCAGTCTCGAAAACTCGAGCGGACACCCGAAACAGGCATGCGGGCGGGACCGGCGGCGTCCACGATATCATGTGACCGCGCCCAGAATGCGCTGGAGCTTGCCGCTCTGCTCCCCCGGACCTGGTCTCGGCTGCGCGCGGCGTCATCGAGTGCGTAGTGGACGTCTTGGGCGCGGTCATGCGGTGCGCGTGTACACAGAGCTGACGCAGGGGGACGACCCTCGGGCGGATGCTGCCGAGCTGCTCAATTGCGTGGCGCGGAGGCAGAAAGCCTAATCCCTGTTCGAGGTTGTAGCGTGAGCAGTATACCTCCCGAGCGATCAATGTCGGACACGTACTCCAGTTGAAGGCTATGTTTGTGACGGTGCCAGGCCGTAGAAGCGCGAAGATGCGACAAAGCTCCGGAGAAGGCGTCACAGAAGCTTAATTGCTGGGAACGCGGCACCTTATGAATGTATTGGCCACCTCGAACTGCCTGATGTTGGAGGCGGGGTATGCGTGTGCGGGGGGCGTGGCAGAGCATGAGAAACGGCTAGGACATGTTCAGTAGGAAGGCTCCAAAAGCCGCGCGAGGACCAGTACCAGAGATAGATCGAGACAAAAAGAGCAGAGGGAAAGCGTACAAATGCATGTGTGACTGATGAGGTGGTGAAGAGGCTGGAACTGCCGACCGTGACCTTGAATAGAAGCGGTCCGATTGGGCAGTCCCAGCGGGCTATCGGCGCGAGCGCCATGAACATAACAGGATCTAAACATGGACGATAGGACGTAAGTGGACGGTCTCGAGTCTCGACTACACACATTTCCAGAGCGACCTAAGAGCACCCGTGAGGAACACCGATGTCGTAGGAAGGCAGAGTACAACGGTCTCATTGTGCACTGATAGGTACTCGAGTACACTAGAACAGGCGTAGGAGGCGACTACAATCACCACTACCGCATGCACTTCATCGAATATCTAGACATGCTGTGATAAGCACTAGGGAGGAGGATACAGACGTGACGTACGCAGACTTACCCTCACAAAAGTCATCGCCGGATGCGCCCACCGTGGCAGAACTTCTCATCTTTACCTCAGTGATATCGTGAAGCATCCCACGCACAGCAGACAGAGGGGCGAGGCCCGTCTGACTGTCAGTAGGCAATCGACCACCCTAGGTGAGAATCATCAGCACAAAACATCACCAAGCCGCGCTATACGATGCGGCTAGATTCAGTATCAGATGCAAGCCCGACGTAATGCTGTCAACAGGATCATGATCTTGACAAGGCGTAATAGCGAGGTCGAGGTCAAGGGGCATGGTGGTAGTCAAGAACGTCGTCGTATCGATTGACGCTTGCAGCAAGACGCCAGCTCACATGAAACAATGGGGTTCCCACGCTTGCTCAATTATTATGCCGTCGAAGGCCTTGCGATTTCGAAAGTAGGCTTCAACGAATCGTTCCTGCCTCATTCCATCCAATATTCAAGTATCTTTGTAAGAGCCGATGTCGAAAATGTTGACCTTCATGTGATGTTTTCTGGAATTTGAAAAATTCTATAGTGGATACCTTCAATCACAGGCCAATCGGGCTGCATCGCACGGAAAGAAAGGATATTCATATGAAAGCCTTCAACTCCAGTGATTCCACGAATCACCGAGCAATAAAAGACCCCAGCACGGCCTCATTGAAGATCGTGAAGGACAGCTGCAGCTGACTCGTTGCTGGAACGCAGCAGGATATCGGAGTGTGAAGCGAACGTCCAAGTATGTACATCTTGTTCCACGGCAGCAATAAAAATTCAGGCTAGCCTTTCCTCGACATACCTTCATCTCAACATCGCGACGCCTTGAGTCGAAGGCAACATACACGAGGTTATGACCGAACTCAAAGCAGCCAAGCGCTCGCGCGGTACCGCAATGCACTCACGCGATCCAAGGAGGGGCGAAAAAAATAGAATCACACAATCTACACATCCCAACGGTCGTATGTATGCGCTGTCGCAAGTAAGCAAACACTATCACAAGTCATCACAATAATCATCAAGCAAGCCCAAAAGCCCTTTTCGCCTACTTCTTCGACCCCGGCAGCAAGTTCGTGAACATCCTCCTCCGCTGTGCCTTCTGCGCCTGCTTCTTCCGCACCTCGTCCTCGACCTCCTCCTCCGTCAGGTGCTCGCCAATCGCGTACCATGTCACCGTCACCATTCCGATCGTCGCGGTCAGCACACAGCCGAACATCGCCCAGATGCCCTTCGCGTGCCACCCGTTGTTCTGCTGGTACGGCCCGAGCGGCAGCCCAGACAGGTCTGTCGTCGACGCGTGGCCGGCTGCGTTACCTGACACGGGCAGGCCGAGCGCGCTGCACTGGTCGACGAGCGCCTGCGGGGGCTTGATGCCGTTCTGCGCGCGCGACTGCACCTCGAGCGGCGCCTCAATGAGCGTCACGGCGAGACCGACCTCCAGATGCCATTCGATGTGGCCTGGACGCGGTAAAGTCAGCTGAATATTCCCGGAGATGCGCAGGACGGTGCTTACAATGGAAGAACCAGGCACCGGGGTTGTCTGCAACGACGCGGAGCGTCACCGAGTTCATGGACGGCACCTGCACGGTGTCGCGACGCATGGGGTTGGCCTGGCCCTCGACGATGGGCGGGTTCAGCTCGGGGTCATCAGACGTGTAGTCCTGCGCGCGGCCGACGAGCTGCATCGCGTGTCCGTGCAAATGGCTATCAAGCGCCGTCAGCGCCGTATCGCAGATGAGGTCAAGGACAAGATACGCACAAGGGGTGCTTTCCGGCATCACCGTTCTTCAGCACGATGTCGAATACCTCGAGATGCTCCAAGACGAACGACGTCGGGCCGTACGCCTCCACGACGGTGGCGTTGTCGCCGAGCGTCAGCTCGGAGAGCACGACGGGGACGAGGGGGGTGTTGAACGTGATCTGGTTGAACATGGCGTGGTTCGTGCCGTCCTGCATCGTGTCGAACAGGACCTCGAGCTCGATCGTCCGCGTCGACGGGGGCATGGGCACAACAACGAGAGGCACAAGCCCGGTGTCGTTGACATCGTGGTACTCGTCGACGAAGCCGAGGTCGGTCAGGTTGGCGCCCGAAGCGTAGGTGACGGAGGAGGTGATGTCTGCAATGCGTCAGCAGGGAGCGCTAGAAAATCCTATGGAGGTACTTACTAGGCTGCAAGGCGTCAGGGACGGTATCGAACATGTCCGTGTCCATGTTGGCGTGGATGGCCCAGTTCGCGTTGGTATCGTTGCGCGCGGTCACGAGCACCGAGTACCGCTGCGCGACAGTGATACTGATCAGGTCAATGGGCGACTCCTCGACGTCAATCTGTCCATCCAAACATGATCAGCGCCAGAACAGAATCTCGCAAGACGATAGAACGTACGCCGTCAGCCTCGATGATACGCATGTCGTGGCCATCAATCCAGAAGAAGAACGCCGCGAACGCGCTCGTGTTGACGATGCGCAGACGGTACGTCTTTCCGGGCTGGAAGGGCAGCGTGCCGTTCTCGTTGAAACCGACAGCCGAAGTCACGCCGCCTTCAGGCGTCGTGCCGGGGATCGGGCCCAGGTATGCACCGTTCTGCGCGTAGTAGATCAAGGCGGAATCTGGATTTGCTGAAGTTAGAAGGGCTTTTCAACGTCGGAGATCGACATACCAGGGACGGGCTCAGCACCGCCGGGGTTGGCGACGTTGACGAATTCGTCCAGAAGGTCGGAGTGCTGATCGTGGTACCAATCGCCAAGAACGATGGTGAACTCTTCGTCGTATTGGTGAGCCTCCTTCGGAGGATGAATCACAACCGGACCACGGAGACCATCGACGTATTGGCCCTATATTTCCGTGAGTATCACACCAAATATTATGCCGCCAGAATTGTCACTTACACCAGCGTGCGAGTGCACCCAGTACGTACCCCATTGACCGGACGAGTTGATGGGGACGACGTAGTCCCAGCTTTGACCAGGAGGAACACCACTGTCGCGAAAAAGGTGAGTACAGTCACGATCGCCCCATTCGAGTATTCGGCTTACCATTGGCTGACACCTTGAGCGCCGTCCATCCAGGTCGTGGAATTGAAGAACATGCCGTGATGGTGGAGCGTGGTGGGTTGGTCGAGGGAGTTGAAGGCATGGACGAGGAGGGAGTCGTTAGTCGACACCTCGATGGGCGGAATTCTGCGAAGCAAAAGGTGAATACATGTCAACGAACGTTTAACGGGCGTCACTTACGGCCAGCTTCCGTTCACGCCAATGACGCGACGGGGGAAGAGACCATCGGGGTTCGCATCCTCGACGTAAGTGATGTTCCACCATATCTCGTGCACGCCAGCCAGGACGGGGGTGACGACGCTGGCGGCGGCAGCGAGGGCGAGGAGAGCAGCGCGCATGGAGGGCTGGTCGCTCGAGATAAGATCGAGGGGAGGGGGGAGATAAGATGGGAGGGGGAGCCCGAGGAAGGACGACTCGGGGAGCAAGGCCTTTTGAGAGGGAAGGGCGGAGGGCCGGGTGGGGAGGCTGGACTTTCCGGTGAGGCATTATATTTGCGGAGTGGGGATGGGCGAAGAGCAGATGGGCTTGCGAGACACCTGGGGGAGGGCGCGAGGAACACACAGGCGTCGAAATTTTGGACGGGCCAAGCGGACGGGCTATCTGATAAGCGGCACACGGTACGCGATCATCACGCGCTGCAACCCGCTTCCTCTATCTGATTAGCGGCATTGATTTGGGGCCCATCTCACGCCCGACGTCTTCCGGAACCCGAGCAAAGAGGCACCATTCAGTCCTTTGATGTGCACGAACCTTCCCTGTGGGAGGCATGACGGACAGGAGGACGAACGGGGCATTACTCGTGTCGTGCGGCCGAGAACGCGGGAATCGTGGCGTAGCGCGCGCGCTTGCTGGCGGCTGCAGCTCTGGCCGGTGTCTGCTCGCCACCTGTGCGTCCTATTTCTCCCGCGTTGCCCCACCCGCGACAGCTCGCAACTTTTCTTGCGCAAATTTGACTCGCAAAGGGGCAGCCAAGCCTGGCGGCCGAGGCTCGGGGCGCGAACTTGACGCATGAGGGCGAGTTCCCATCTTATCTGATTGGTCTTGATAAGCAGCACCCTTGAAGACCGCGCCCGGATGATAAGATTAGATGCGCCCTGGACCGTGTGCTCGGCCTGCACAAGACACTGGTCGATTTTCCGGCCAACGCTTCTCCATCCTCGTCTTCGCCCTGATGCCTCATTTATATCGCCCCTCCGAGCCCGACCACTTTCCTCAAGGTCCCCTTTCCTTCCCCCCGCCCGCCTTCCTCCTCCCTCCCCTCGTGCCTCTCCCCGCACAAGACCTTACCCGCGCAGGCCACTAGAACCCGTGGAGCCCCGCAACGATGGCACGGAACCTCTTCTCCGTCCCCATCTTCTTCATCGTCTTCCGTGAGACCCTCGAGGCCGCGATCATCATCTCTGTCCTCCTCGGTCTCGTCGAGCAGATCGTCCACGATGACTCGGGAGGCGCGCTCCCACCCATGCAAGCTGGCGGCAACGGCAGCACCGACGAGAAGAGCGAAGGCGACAATAAGAGCGACTCGGTAGAGCCCGAGCTCATCGACGCGGACGACGCGCGGCGCAAGAAGCGTCTCATCCGCAAGATGCGCATCCAGGTGCGTGGCGCGTCGTCGCTGTCTTATCTGATACCAGCGACATCTACTAACATGGGTACGCCCTACAGATTTTCGCTGGCTCTGCTATCGGACTCTTCATTGCCCTCGCGATCGGTGCCGCCTTCATTGCAGTCTGGTTTACCAAGGCGTCCAACCTGTGGCAGAAGTCCGAGGAGATTTGGGAAGGTCGGTGTATTTTTTGTCAGGTTTTTAGCGATTTTTGACTGACTCATTTACGCGAACAGGTACCTTCGAGCTTATTGCGGCAATTATCATCTTCGTCATGGGTGTCACCATGTTGAAGCTCGACCGCGCCAAGACGAAGTGGCGCGTCAAGCTCACGCAGGCATTCGAGGGAAAGCGTGAGTCTTTTCTACTCTCGTGTCCTATGAGCGCAGTCTAATCGAGAGCTCTCGCAGATGTCGACGGAGGCGCGAACGCCGGCCGATGGATCCTGTTCTTCCTTCCTCTCATTACCGTTCTGCGTGAAGGTATGGAGGCCGTCGTCTTCGTCGGTGGTGTCTCCCTCGGCCAGCCCGCCGCCTCCATTCCGATTGCTGCCATCGTCGGCCTTATTGTCGGTCTTATTTGCGGTGTCCTCATCTACGCCTTCGCCAGTCGCTCCAGTACGTGTTTTACAGTCTCATGCATCGACTCTTACTGATTGTGCAATCTCCGTTCAGCGTTGACGATCTTCTTGGTCGTGATGACAAACTTCATCCTGCTCATCGGTGCCGGCCTGTTCAGCAAGGCGACATGGGCTTTCCAGGAGAACGCGTTCAACAACCTGCTCGGCACCGACGTCGACGATGCCGGAGGAGACGGACCCGGCTCTTTCAACGTCCACGGCAGTGTGTGGCATCTTGACTGCTGCAACCCCGAGAACAACTTCGACAACAACGGGTGGACCATCTTCGGTGCCATCTTCGGTTGGACAAACAGCGCCACGCGTAAGCTCCATTTCTATTTGTCCTTTGGCATTGTGTGCTGATAGTTTCGACCTGCAGTCGGCTCCGTTCTGTCCTACGTCTTCTACTGGATTGCCGTCATCATCACGCTGCTCTACCTCAAGTGGAAGGAGGGCCGCACGAACTTTGGTGTCGGTTTCGAGTCCAAGGCGCGTGTGCAACGTCGCGAGAAGCGGGCGGCGCGCGAGGCGGAAGCCGCTATGGCCGAGGAGCGCGAGGAGGTCGGTGTGCTCCCGCACTAAGCCTTCTCTCCTGGCCTGGCTATGGCTGTTTTCCTTTTCTTTTGGCTTGAGATGAGACTGCGTGTGTTCGACTTGACTTGATGGGTGCGCAAAATGTTACAGTAGTGTAGTCTTGGGTGGGAGGTTGAGTTGGCGACGTACATACTACATACCTTGGATGACGCTTGATGAACTGAATGCGATGCGATGTTCTTTTCCACTCTCTCTTCCCTGCGTGTTGTGCGACATCAAGTGACATCAAGCGACTTGTGTTATTGTCTGTTTCCTCGAGACCCTATGCTGTAAAAGACCCCTTTGGCGCCTTAGAGTTAGCAGTGGACTTGACTCTGAACGATTTGACTCTAATTATCAAAGTCGCACTGAGACGTTGGAGTCACTCCGAGCTCTTTGAAGTCGACATACTACTAAGCCCACCTTCACACTGAGACGATAAAGTGAGTCTACGGTGCTCATCCGATTTCGAGCTCATTTCCTCACAGCGCGACTTAGCCTCAGAACCAGAATCGCTCGACTTCGCCCGTGCTATTCCAAAACATCATACTGTCATATTTTTACCAACTCCATATGCACACGAGCGTCCCACATGCACATTGCCCACATCCGCCGAGCGATCGACACAGCTGACCCCAGACATCATATGCCGAGGTAACCGCGTCCCAACGCGCAGATGCACATGCACAGAAGCCAGAAGCCGCGCGCCCAACCCCCGTCACCGTCACCGCCCAGCATGGAGCGTGGGTGTGCGACGATCCGTCCGAGATCGTCCACGCAACGCATCACAGAAGCACATGCCGCGACGCACAGCGCACAGCGACGCCGCGAAGTCGAAGCGCGAGCCTCGCGGGCCCGAGGGAGGGGAGATAAGACGGCGGCGGGTGTCACGGTATCTGATAAGATGAGAACAAGTGCCGCGATGAGGTGGTAGCGTATGGACGATCGGAGGGTCGCATTTCGTGGAAGATTTTGTGGGCGTGTTGGGTGTAGCATGGGTACGGGCGACATGTACCCATGCCGGCACCAATGGCCAAAGCACCTCCGAAAAGTTCAAATTGCAACACGGCGCACTAGCTTCGACTTGTCAAATTCAGCGGACGCTTTGAAATGTAGCCCGATCGAGTCGCAATGAACCGACATATGCCAGATAGCCCCACGACGTCGCGTCGCGCCCCCGAGAGGCCTGGCCACGAACGTCCGATCTGCAGGTGTCATGTCATAACAGGTACGCCCAATTGCGTTTGAGAGGCGCCACCGTCAGTCGGACCCTCAGCGTCGAATTAACTCCATGGACGTTGCCTGGGCAAGGAGGAATGGGGTATCAGATAGCGCACGTACTAAGAATAGCCAACAGGCATGACGCACGGCGCGTGCTGTGCGGTCGATGGGCGTCGAGTCCGACAAGCCTGGGGGTGGCATGTGATGTGCGCAGGGTGAACATTGATGGACGGCGACGGTGCGTATGGCCATGGCGGGAGCCCGCGCTGCATCAGGCGGTAGCCACGGCCCCTGGGGCTCGTCATGCTTGGAATGGTGACCATCAGTAAGAGTAACATGAGTCCAGATGCACCCTGCACGTACCGACATCGAGGGACCATCCATCGGCGCGCAAGTCGAGGATATAGCGGTATATAGCTCGCAGTTCACAGCACCGCGCGTGCATGAGAATGGGAGGTGTCGATCAAGCATACGGGGGGATATATAATGCGCTGGATGGAGGCAGAAGCATGGTCGTACTTCGCGATAAGCGGCACGAGGGTGCGCTGATGGCAGGATATAGAGATAGAGTGGGCTCACCTGACGTTGCTCAGAAGGTGGGGTTGCTGAGCGTCTTCGTACATGGATCCGCGGACCACAAATTCAACGACCGCACTCGAAGAAAAGAAGCTCATGAGCCATATGTGTTCATAAGCCGAAGCTTCCATAGTTTCGCTATGTCGTAAGTAAGTACAGAGTACTTACTGTACACTGCACCCGTTCACCCCGACCCGGCGGCTTCCTGTGCTGTAGTTGGACACCAGTATGTGGTGACCTGGGCCATCCCGCGAGTCGGCCAGGCCCCGATTGCTGCTACATAATATCGGAATGAAAAACAATCGCCTGTCACGGCGTGTCTGCGCCAGGCCCCACCTTCCGATAGATCGAATATCCGTAAAATTGCCTTCTTGCCTCGAGAGACGTTGGCACGTCATACGGGGTCATACCGAAGCAGCGGTGCGCGAGCACCTTTCGCCCTGCGCTCCTGGCTGCAGACAGGCACACCGGACCTTATCAGATAACGGTCCTGAGCACGGAAGCAAAGGAGCAGGCACGTATTGCGAACAGTTGGGCCGGAAGAAACACCTTGGCGGCGGCGACGGGGACGGGTGAGGGTTTATCTGATATGATAACGGCATCAGTCCCCTCGGTCTCACGCTCTGACTGCGGGGGAAATCATTCTGCGACCGTCCGAGGCTCACCGAGTCGCTGTGCCGACGGCACAGTCAACATGGTCTGGGGCTTTCGAGGGGTAGACTTGAGATGAAGCCGGAGGTGTGTGCCTGTGAAAATCAGGGGGAAGTAGAGAATGCTGTCAGTGGAGAGGATATAAACGTGTTAGCGGCGACGTGAGACGCGAATGGGAGGAAGTTGCCGCGAAAAAGGACTGACTATATGTTTGGAAAAATTGGAGCGACTTCAGAGGCTCTATGTTTAGTGTTTGGAGAAACAGAAAAGCCTATACGATGCCTGCGTCGACGACATTGGACAAGTGCAATGCCACGGGTCCGTCGGGAGTCGGGACTGGCGCAGTGCGGAACAGCGAAGGCAACAAACACACGCCAACACCGGCTCTTGTCGGCCGTCGGTCTGCCATATGGAGATCCGGCGGCAACCCATGGCGCTTTGGCAATGCCGACGTGTTCGAATTCTCAAGTTCGTATACCATGCACTTCCAGCACTTCTAGGGGACATGTCTCGCAAAGTCCGCAGTGCTAATTCCTCACGATATGTACGCGTATGTTTCGGGTCTCCTGGACGCAACAGGTCGCTCTGCGTAGGTGTTGTGCCTGTCGAAATCTCAAGAACTCAGCGATTTGCAGGCAGGCTACCGTCATGCGTCCCAAACAGTCAAATAGACCACCATCGATGGAAGGGCTGCAGGTCATGATACCTTCTGTACTCTCTCCAGGATGTCCGATTACCTCTATGTTGCTCCAGCGAACGGTTCATCCTCGGCAGAATTGCGCCGCCCATCGCGCTCGAAGTTGACAACGTCGCAACTGTGTACCTTCTCCTGGTGGCAGTGCATAGGCCATCTGATCTTGTCAAGCCTTCCTTTATATCTCAATGTTAATATTCTACCATGAATGTCTTCCAACTTGTACGAATGTACACCTTGTTCGTCTATGTCAGCGTCTTGCACCGCAAGCGGGCAATATCTGTCTGCACAAGTGCGGCCTAGGACACACTTCGACACCGCCCCTCCGCATCTTCGCTGTCCAGGTGGGTCATTCTCTACAATCTGTCAACTTCACACGCTTCTTTGAAGTTCTGCTCTGCTTCTTCATTGAATCCTTGTGATAGACGCGCCCCGGCGTTGATCGTCCCGGCGCTCTCTATGTGTTCCTATACAAGATTCTGACATGCTATCTATCATGCTATATGGAAGCTCTGCAGGTATGTGATAAAAGTCTTTCTCTGCGCCCTGACAAGGCGACACATATACCTTCGCAGTTGACCTGCCCTTCGATCGCTGATCCTTCTTTCCTCTCCATCTTTGGATCCTCATTGTTTGCATTGCTTCTTGCTCCGCGCTCTCAAGCCTTCGAAGCATGTCGACATTCATTCCTGTCGATGAAGCGGAGATCCTCTCGTTATTTCTCGAGACTCTTATTTATGGTGCGCGTATTCCTTGTCGTCATTGCAAGCCCACAAGGAGTACTGACAGACCACCGCAGGCTTGTTCATCGCTCTGTGGACGATTTCCGTCGTTCTCATATTCCGTCGTGGCGAAGACGGGCAAGCACAGCGACGCCTTCTCCCCATCGGCTTCTTTATGGTCGCCGGTGCTACGTCTGTGAACAGCCCACTCTCCTCTCCTCTCCGCCCATGTCATTCTTACGCATTTTCATCATTGGCCGAAGCATATCCTCGTTGACGTGGTACGCCTAGTTCAAGCGTTTGTGACGGTCCCTCAGGCAGGAGGCGCGATCGCATATTACCACAATGTCAAAAACCCGCTGCACATCACCAAGACTGTACTCTACGTCTCCCAGACGCTGCTCGGGGACGGAATCCTAGTGCGCCGTGATTATCATACCGTGGAGCACTCGACGGACTCACAAACCACGGCAGATATGGCGCTGCTACATCGTATGCCAGAAGCGCTTGCGCGTGCTGTTCCCCCTCGTGGCGGTCTGGATTGCAACTGCATGTGCGTCATCATATTGCCTGACACCGCAGGCGCCTATTTATATATGATCCTCGGATGTTCAGGCTGCGGCTATGCCATCTCCATATCGTTTGCTGTTGCTGCGCCAGGAACCACCGTCTTCTCTACAGCCTTGAATTGGGTCACCTCCTTCGGCTCCCTCACCGCAGCTATCAACATCATCTGCACTTGTGAGTCCAGTCTTTGTCGCTATGCTTTCGTCGCGCGGAACTTCTGAGGACACGCATTTTCGCAGCGGCTATCGCATATCGTATATGGTCCACGGGAAGGCTCAGCCAGTGGCAGGGCTCGACGAGCCTGTGGCCAATATTCGTGGTGGTCATTGAGACCGGCATGCTGTACACCGCGGCGATCCTCGCGTTCCTAATCACGTACCTTGCCGGTTCGAACGGGCAGTACATTGCGCTGGACATGATGACACAGATCGTGGTGCGTATCCGCATTCCATCTCATCTGGCCTCATTTCACTAGGCTGTCTGTCAAGATGATGTCCATGCTCACGCGGCTGACGAGGCGCTTTGACAGGGGGTGTCGTTCTGTCTGATTGTCCTCCAGACGCAACTGCAAGTGTACACGCGCACGGAGCAGATGTCGACCATAAGATTCGTCAATGGGAATACGCGGGTCGTGTCTACAGGCATGACAGAGTCCTGGACGGCGAAGGCAACGAAAGGTACCGCGCAGCAGATGCAGACATTGGTGCCTGCGGGGGAAGCATAACATACCGGTGATCGCTGTGCGTCGGGTAGACGACTCTGTCTGACCTGATTGACAAGATCCGAATATATGTAAGTGAAGTTCCATGTTTTCCGTGTTTTATGCCTGACCCTACGTGCAGAGAAGTTTAGAACAGCTTGTCGTTCAAGCACGTTGTATATTCCTTTGATAGATTATAGATAGGAAGGAATCAACTTTCAAGCCCCATCCTCCTACGCCGGTGTCTCCGCGACCCTATACACCAGCTTCGTGCCCGACACCTATACGAAAAAGACGTCAGAGGTCATATTTTACACTAACCCCTCGCATCGCACGTACCTTTCCGGCTTTCATAAAATCCAAGCCATCCTGTACGCCGCTCAATCCCCCAGGCCTTACAGTGAACGGGCTAGGCTTCAACCGCCCCTCCCTCAACCAACCACTCGCATTCTCAGCAAAATCGATCCCGAGCGCCAGGTCAGCCTTATTGCGCTATTTCTCAGCTGTCAGCGACATTCTGCTAGCAAATAGCCCCTAACCCAATATTCGCAACACGTACCGGAATGTAAAGCCCTCCAAACTCAATATCGTGATCCAAAAATGCCACCGGCGTGCTGTAGTAGTAATCCACGCTCGGGTCCAAGTTGCTCACATCGAGCGGGATGACCACCGCGGCTTTCCGCGGGCCGTCCTTCCTAAGCGTCTTCGACGCCAGCTCGGTGCTCCCGTGCTCCGCCACGGCGTCATAGACATAGTCGACACCGTCGCGGCCAGATGCGGCGATGATCTGCTCGACGACGTCCGGGGCATGGTAGTCGATGGCGACGGCGGCGCCGAGATTCTTCACCAGGGCGTGGTTCCGCGGCGAGGCGGTCGCGATGACTTTGTAGCCTGCGATGTGCGCGAGCTGGATCGCGAACTGGCCGAGAGAGGCTGGAGCGCATAGAAATGAAAACATCAGTATCCATTGTGGTCGCTAGCGGGCGCAGGTAATAAGCCTTACAGGAGCCGCCCCAGACGAGCAGTGCTCGGCCGCCCAGCGGTGCACGTTTCGGGATGTCAGCAACGATGTTCAGGAGGTGCAAGGACGTAAACGCCGCGAGTGGAATCGTGGCCGCCTCTTCGTCCGAGATGTTATCTGGGATGCGGATGAGAGGATTCGCGGCTGCGAGAGTGTACTCGCAGTACGCGTTCTGTGCTATCTTGGTTGCTTTCACGGGCATAACGTACCCCGCGACCTGCCGTGTTGCACAGTCCGTTAGTACCTATGTGATATGGTGCTTCGTCGGATACTGATGCGACTCACTCGGTCGCCAATTTTCCAGCCAGTGACGCCCTCTCCGAGCGCGGCTATGCGACCGGCGAAGTCGTATCCAAAACCTTTGGTTGATCTGAGGATGCCGAGGTCCCATTCCCTGGCCTTCCCTGCAAGGCATTCAATATCAGCAAACAATTCGGTCGCGGACATGAAGACTCAGAAAGAATTACAATCTCCAGGATTTTGCGCGATGACGCTGTTCTTGACAAGCACTTGGCCAGGGCCTGGTTTATCTAGCGGGATCGTCTCGAGAGCGACGGTCTTCTTGTCCTGCACGAGGACAGCGCGTTGGGTGGAGGGTAAGGTGGATGACATCGTGCGGGTAGCTAGGTGCGAGTGTTATAGATCACTGCTGTTCGAGGGATTTATACCTCCTGTGTAGCCAATATTGCAGAGTTGATCGTTATTCAGCCAGTTCTCCTCGTCGCGAGTGACCAAGCAGCAAGAAGTCGGTGTTTAGTTCGTCTAGATATATATCTTAGTTTATTCTGGGCTCTGGCCTTCTGAGTTGCTCACCTTTTGACGAGCTTATGAGCAGTCAATCTAGATGGCTGGTCGCGGGTGTTCAACTAGTCGGCGATAGGCAGGTAGCTTCTGTAAACACCGAGATTCATATATTAGAGCAATGACGCCATCTTACTGCGCGGTTGGCTTTTCTGACAAATGCCAAGATGCTACCCGGTTAGCGCCTTGGAAAAGCATCCTTGTGAAGCGGGGCAGTGCCGTGGATCCACCAGACGACTCCCGAGTAACAGGAAGGAGGAAGCTAAAGAATATTGCCAATGACTCCTCGCTTCCGGGGACGCCATGCACACAGCCGCGGAGTTAGAAAAGACGTCAGAGGCCATAGGACTGAGATATTTGACAGAGGATGAAGGCTGGCGGTCAAGTATCTATTCTCGACCACATCGAACAACGAGTCATATAGGAGTACACAGTGAGCTACTCGCTTTGCGTAAAATTACAGTCAAAAATCACATCCTAGACCCAGGCGTTGATCTTGAGTTATGATTCAAGCCGGAGTGTCTGAGACCCTGTACACAAGCTTCACTCCCGAAACCTAGAGAAAGCATGAGCCAATGAGTTTCTAGACTAAACTCTGCTGAATTGAAGTTCGCTTTGCGTACCTTTCCAGCCTTCATAAACTCGAAGCCAGCCTGGATGCCACTCAACCCGCCGGGGCGCACAACGACTGGACTAGGTTTGAGCCTACCCTCCACCAGCCAGCCCGGAGCTTTCTCGAAAAAGTCGAGTCCGACATTGAACTCAGCCTTGTTACGCTGGAGTAACACGTCAATGTCAGTGGTTTTAGCCATTGTTGCTGGTACTCGACGACCTGGACCTAGACTCACCGACAGATACATTCCCATTGTGTCGATGTCATGGTCCAACAACGACACGGGCGCAGCGAAGTAGTAGTCTACGCTCTGGTCCAGATTGCTGATGTCGAGCGGTAGAACGAGCGCGAGCTTCTTCGGCCCGTCCTTCCTGAGCGTCTTGGAAGCCAATTCAGTACTATTGCCCTCAGTGATAGCGTCGAACACGCAGTCGACGCCACCCCGGCCCGACGCAGCGATGATCTGTTGGACGACATCCGGAGCGCGATAGTCGATGGCGACGGCGGCACCGAGGCCTTTGACGAGGGTGTGATTCTTAGGCGAGGCCGTCGTGATGACCTTGTAGCCTGCGATGCGAGCGAACTGGATAGCGAACTGACCAACGGAGGCTGCGTGTTGCAGTATTCAATAATGAAGGAATGAAGTTTAACGGTGAAAGGGGAACGCACAGGAACCACCCCAGACCAGGAATGCTCGTCCACCCAGAGGTGCACGCTTCGGGATGTCGGAAATGAGGTGTAAGCCATCCAAAGCAGTGAAGGCCGCGAGAGGGATGGTCGCTGCGTCTTCATCCGTAACACTGTCTGGGATGCGCAGGAGCGGTTTTTCCCTTACGAGCGTGTATTCGCAGTATGCGGTCTGCGCTATCTTGTCGGCTTTGAAGGGCATGCAAGTGCCAGCGACCTAATTTTAAGCGTCATTACTCGATAAGAGCTCCCTTCCTGAGGAGAGCCTACCCTGTCTCCGATCTTCCAGCTTGTGACACCTTCGCCAAGGGCTGCAATGCGGCCAGCGAAGTCATAGCCTAAGCCTTTGCCTGGAGGGACTATGCCCCATTCGATACCTTTCCCTGTTGAGAAATTCGTATCAGGAAAATGGCAGGAGTGTTTAGGAAGGATCACACACAATCTCCAGGGTTTTGCCCGACGGCAGCGTTCTTGACGAGAACCTCGCCGGGTCCTGGCTTGTCGAGCGGGATCCTCTCCACTGCGACTGTCTTGTCCTGTTGAACGACAACAGCGCGCTGGGTGGCGGGCAAAGAAGAAGCCATCGTCGATAATAGGTGTGAGAAGAGGTGGTGTGAAATGTGGGAGGCTCAAAAGCGGTATTTATACTGGTAGGCGCAATGTGGTTGTGACAAATTTGCACTGCGTGTGTTGCTGTATTCGCCTGTGATCGAAATGAATCAGTGCGGATCTTCTGCCCAGACCGTCCATTTCCCCCTCATGTAGGCGTTAAGGCATACGCCGATGAATAGAAGTGTACCTGATACATCGCGAGACGGTGGAAATGAGTCAGATGCACTGAACGTTCAAGCCTGCGTAGCGAGATTATCTTCCGCAATTTAGTCCACTCCTTCGTAGTATTCAAAAGCATCGGACGAACTTCTTCACTGGCAATCGCGATAGATGCCACGTCGAATACCATCTCGCAAGGGGAGGCAAATGTGCCAATCGTCTGCCGATTCGACGCGTTTTGCCGCTTCACGAGCGCTTGCGCTGACGAATGTTTTGTCCTAAACCATCCATCGCAGTGCACTACGGCGATAAGCTTCTTGGAGGGTCAGTATCCCCGATCATAGACCACTGGTGCTTACCTGCCGGGGGACCGTATCACTCTACACATTACACGGTGGGAAGCCCGACCACAGGACTATAGCTTCTTTACACACATGTTTTTGTGTAGTTCAAGGCCCGAGCTTCCAGGCAGAAAGCTTCATGCATGTCACGATGCTCATGCGCCATTTCCACCTCGCTGCGCTTCTATCGGTCCAAACCATCCATCGCGTCAGCAAATTTCGTTACCACCATGATACAGACGGTTGGACGTACAAGGAAATACTCCCTTAGAAGCCCGCGCGGCTGACATGATGCCGCAATGTAGAATGTTGTTGTACCTTATCTTCCTCCAGATGCAATCATAGTTCTGTTCGACCCTGAAGCCGACGTCGATTGTCAGGTTCGTCAATGGTAGTGCCCGTGGTGCATTCAAGTTTCATGGAGTAGAGAATTCTTGAGCGAGCGAAGAAGGGCGCCGGGCCGCAGCCACAGATGCCGATGCAGACGCTGGTGCTTGTGGGAGAAGCAACACGTGCAGGTGACTTGGATTGACACTCGCACTGCACGTACCCTTTCTGCTTCATGATCCAAAGTCCGTCCACACATGTATCCAAGCTGCTCATATTGAGTGTAAATCCCACCTGTCCCCGTTGCGAATCGTCGTTATTGAGTGCTTTCGACGCACGAAAGGTGATCCCATTCTCCAAAATATAATGGCACTGTAGTAAGTATCGTTCCGATGACACCACCTTACCCGCCGCTACGTTTTCTGACAAACATAGAGAGATGAGTAGAATAGCACCTCTGATAGACCATTTCAAACAAGGTTCCGTTGTGTATTCGGAGCACGGTTGAAAATGAATAACGATAAGGAGAAGGAGGCCGAGGAACCACATTTGCTATGCTCAGAGTTGATGGAGTCGCTGCTGGCGGATGCTGTGCATGGCCGCGGAGTTAGAAATAACGGCAACAGCCTTCGGGTCTCGGCTCGGGTGCCGACGACAAACACTTCGATGATGATCCTTCCCGGTCCGTCAGAGAAAGTCTCCAATTTGCGTGAGGGGATGATTGAGTTAGCAATTACCCGCCTTCGGAAAAGAAAAAAAGTGATTTACCTCTTTTCTCGGCTTGTCCATTCTCGAGGCATTTGTATGTGCACTTCACCCACGGAGTCCGTCCGCTTCAGAACATTCTCTTATTTTCATCTGCGCTGGCCGAGATATCATAGATACAACGGCCCATCCCAATCAAGCAGAATTCTATCCAGAAAAATTCCTTGAAACTGGCGCTTAGCTCAATATAGGTCTCTAGGCCGGGGTCTCCGCAACCCTGTACACGAGCTTCGTTCCCGAAACCTGGCGAAACCACGAGTCGGCCCGCCGGGGCGCACGGTGACAGGGTTCGGCTCGAGCCGACCCTCCTGCAGCCAGCCTGGTGCATTCTCGAAGAAATCAAGTCCGAGTTTATACTCGGCCTTGTTGCGCTATCATCCGAAGATACAGTATCAATGTCATTACTAATTTTATACCGGCCCGAATGTAGACGCACCGATAAAGACAGCCCCCCGAAGTCGGGATCGAGGTCCAGAAACGCGATGGGTGCAGCGAAATAGTAGTCCACACTCTGGTCAAGGTTGCTCACATCGAGCGGAGAAACGAGCGCGAGCTTCCGCGGCCCGTCCTTCCTGAGCGTCTTCAACCCCAGCTCATAGCTACTGCCTTCAGAGACGGCGTCGAAGACGTAGTCTACGCCGCCCCGGCCTGAAGCGGCGATGGTCTGCTCGACGACATCGGATGCGTGGCAGTCAATTGCGACGGCGGCGCCGAGGCTCTTGACGAGAGCGTGATTTTTCGGCGAAGCGGTCGTGATGACCTTGTAGATGCGCGCGAGTTGGATAGCGAACTGACCGACGGGAGCTACGCGTAACAGCGTTGTCAGATGTATCAAGTGCAGTGGTAAACAGGCCACGCACAGGAGCCACTCCAGATGAGCGACGCCCGCCCGCTAGGGGTGCACGCTTGGGGATGTCGGAAATGAGATTCAAACCGTGCAGGGCAGTGGACGCCGCAAGCGGAATCGTGACCACCTCTTCTTCCGTAATATTGTCAGGGATGCGCACGAGCGGGCTCTCCCTTGCGATCATGCACAGTACGAATTCTTCGCTAATTTGTCGGCTTTCAAGGGCAGGCCGGTGCCCGCGACCTGTTGCAAAAATCAGCACTGGACAAATTATCCGTTTCGAGAGGAAACCAACTCTATCTCTGACCTTCCAGCTCGTGACCACTTCACCAAGAGCTGCGATATGACCTGCGAAGTCATAGCCCAGACCGTTGCCAGCATAGAGCATACCGAAGTCGATTGCCTTCCCTGTGAACCAAAGGTGTCAGGTATATAGCACGAGAGTCGTTTAGTCACATACAGTCCCCCGGGTTCTGCCCGATTGCAGCATTCTTGACGAGGACTTCACCAGGTCCTGGCTTGTCGAGAAGGACTGTCTCGACTGCGACAGTCTTGTCCTCCTGAACGATGACGGCACGCTGGATGGATGGCAGAAACGAACCCATGGCAGGAAGTAGATGCTGAGTCAGTGAGAATCGATCATCGAAATTGAGGGGAAGTCAAGTAGGCGTATGATATTGATACCAGTGGGTCTGACGAAGTGATTTTGCGTATGTTGCGGTATGAATCTGTGTACCCGGAGTTACTCGTCTACAGGTCTTTGTGACACTAGACGTTCGGGCTCTGCTCAACTAGGCGATAAAATTGTATAAAAATGTACCATGTAGTATTGCGAACAGTGACACTTGGTCTCCGCACTCATAGGTACCGAGCAATTGAGGTGCCCACGGGAAAGCACTGTCATCGGTGTTAGCGAGGTCAACGTCTATAACACCGATGACGAAGGGATACAGCACAGCTTCACTGTGCAGATGTCACTGTGTGTAGATATCACCTCTGACAGAAGGACGCGTAGGCTTGCGGCCGTGGATCCGTTCACAAGTACGCGTACCACCGGCCGTCTTGAACAAGGGCCTTTGCATGAGATGGCGTGGCATTCAAAGGGACCTCTTTCCAACTTTGTCGATCGTTTGCTGCCGACGCAACGCGCTTGCTTTGATGGCCGCTGACAAATGTTTTATCCATTGCCCCCATCACAGTGCACTACTTACACAATCGGCAGAGCTATGGCTCGTTCAAATACCAGAGGCTTTGGCTGCCAGCGAGCATCTGATCGTTCTTCACTACTTTTCGTCATACCTGAACGATCTACAGCATGCGAGTTTTGTTGACAGGAGCTACCGGGGTCGGTGAGTAGTCGTCACTTTTTGAAGCTGAATTGCATGTCATGAACTCACAGATTTTGTGTTTGTGCTGCTTCAGCCGGCTTGGGGGCATTGCGAGCCCTCCTACAGGATGAGAGTTTCACGCACGTTACGACACTCACGCGCCGCCGCCTGCCGTCATGGATCGAGCTTCCTGGTGGAACCAAGGCCTCGTCATCTGACGGCTCACCCACACATCCCAGACTTACCGCTCTAACCCAGCCAACGTTCGCTGAATACTCCCCTGATATTCGCCCAGTGCTGGCACAACAGGACTCGTGCATCTGGGCACTCGGATCGACATCGAGCGGGAAATCCGAAGAAGAGTACACGGAGCTCACGGTTGGATACTTAAAGTCGGTCTTAGACGCGTTGAAGGAGGCGGGTGTTGGCACCAAGGAGAAGCCATTCCGATTTGTGTTCGTCAGCGGGAATGGGGCGGACTCAAACGAGAAGAGTATGATTTTGTTCGCTCGAGTAAAGGTGCGTTGCCTACTTCGTCGAATTCGAAGCATCAATTGGCTGATTCAGATGATTCGCAGGGGAAAGCAGAGAACATGCTTCTTAAATTTGCAGAGCAGTCAGAGGGCAGCTTCAAACCCTTCATCTTGCGCCCCGCCTACTTCTTCCCATCCCATAAATATCCTCAGGACGAGCTCCATCAACGAGGCGGGATCGGTCGATTTGGAAATCGATACCTTGCCCCGGCCCTTTTTACGCTTCTTCCTTCTGGCAAGATCGAGCAGGAGGATCTCGGGCGCTTCGCTGCTGAAGCCGCGAAAGGGACGTGGGATGGCAAAGGGCCGATATTCGAAAATGTGGAGATGAAACGGCTACTCCGAGAGAAGAAATTTTGATCGTGCGTTCGAGGTGCTGTGGTTTCATTAACTTATCTCCCTTGTCGTAATATAGTGCATGTAACATGCATGTGTTTAGGGTTGTTCAACAATCTGGTCTCTATTTTAGAAAGAAATACTGGCAACGCACGTATGAGTCGACGGGCCCGGCTCGAAATGCTGGATATGCGAGATTTCTTTGTAGATTCAACACATCGAAAGAGTGTTACAACCGAGCTGCGAGCGTGGCCGTTTCTAAAGATGCTCTACTTACCACAAAGGGCCAAAGGAGATCACTTGAGCGCCTCCGAAACGAACAGTAGGGTGCTCCCGGGCTTCAACGGCCCAACGTTGTCCAATGTGTCAGTCCGTTTCTTCACGTCCATTTTATAGGTCGCTACATTCGATCGTACAGGTTTTGTCAAGTAGAAGTGCAGTGTAACGAAGAAGCGCCGCAGGCCGGAAGCCTGATTCTAGGTCGGAGTGTCCGCGACCCTGTACACGAGCTTTGTTCCCGAAACCTGGCGAAAAGGACAGGAATCAGATCTCGCGTCTACTCGGCGGCGGCTGTTCCATGCGTACCTTTCCCGCTTTCATAAACTCGAGGCCCGCTGGGATACCGCTCAGACCTCCAGGGCGCACCGTGACGGGATTGGGCTTGAGGCGCCCCTCTTTGAACCAATCCGCGGCATTGGCGATGAGATCGAGCGCGAGGTTTACATGGGCCTTGTTGCGCTGCCATCCGCGCAAACCATCACCCGTGTGAGCGGGTTTTTTTATACCAGGACGCAAACGATTCAACATACCGGGAAATATTCCTCCCCAAGGTCAAAATCGTAATCCAAAAATGCACACGGCATAACGAGGTGGTACTCCACGGTCGGGTCGAGGTTGCTCAGGTCTGGCGGGAGAACGACCGCAGACTTCCGCGGCCCATCCTTCCTGAATGCCCGCGCCGCCAGCTCGATACTGCCGTTCTCAGAGATGGCATCGTACACGAAGTCGACGCCGCCACGGCCCGACGCGGCTATGATCTGCTCGACGACGTCCGGGGCGCGGTAGTCGATGGCAACGGCGGCGCCTAGACTCTTGACGAAGGCATGGTGCTTCGGCGAGGCGGTCGTGATGACCTTGTATCCCGCGATGCGGGCCAGCTGGATGGCATACTGTCCAACTGAGGCTACGACGGACGATGGAGTAGGTGAGTGCGTCGAGTATGAGCGTGGGTTATGCATGGTCACATACAGGAACCGCCCCAGACCAGGAGCGGCCGCCCGCCCAACGGCGCTCGCTTCGGGAAGTCAGCAATGAGGTGCAGACCCTGCAGAGCCGAAAATATAGCAAGCGGGACCGTGGCGGCCTCCTCATCTGTGATGTTGTCGGGCGTGTGCAGCAGCGGCTTCGCCGCCGATGCAAGGGTATACTCGCAGTATGCGTTCTGCGCAATTCGGGTGGCCCTCAGGGCAAAGTGAAAGCCAGCAACCTGGGAATGACCGTCAGCGACTATCAAGGGAACGGAGCCTGTACCATACGGCAGATCGAAGCTCACTCTGTCGCCGATCTTCCAGTTCGTGACGCCTTCGCCAAGAGCTGCGATGCGGCCCGCGAAATCCCATCCAAACCCTTTGCCTGGAGCTATGTAGCCGTTTTCAACGGCTTTCCCTGAGACACAAAGTCTGTTAGGTGCATGCATAACTTTTCCAGAAAGGTGTGACGTACAGTCGGAAGGGTTCTGTGCGACGGCAGTATTCTTGATCAGAACCTCGCCTGGGCCTGGTTTGTCGAGTGGGACGGTCTCGAGTGCGACCGTCCTGTCCGCTTGGACAACAATGACGCGCTGGTTTGGAGGTAAAGCAGAAGACATTGCGCAGAGAAAGTGTCTTGAAAGCTAGCGGTGGGCCAGTAGTTCTTGGTGCTATGGGCAGCCGTATCCGCTCGAGTGATTTATACTTCTCGTGCATTTCCCTATTCTAGCATTGCTATGTTTTAGGCTTGCACGGCTTTTGCGACTCCGAGGTTGCGGTCGGCGTTTAGTCAGTCAGAGCTATCGGGACCAAAGCTTCCAAGGCTGTTGGAGACGGACACTCACCCGCCTCGTACGGCGTTTAGATGTCGCCAAAGTCTGTAACACCGATAACACCTGCGAATCATCTACGTTGGCGCGAAGGAGTATCATAATAGCGCTTACTAGTGCAGTTACACCTTCTGACAAAGAGCCAATCGTACTTGGCACACTACTTATATGAGCTGGATCCTATTGAAGAGGCAGTGCACGGTGGGTGCGGGGCCTTTGCATCAATTACTTACTTAATTATATTTCAGTTAGATATCGTATCGTATCGTACCTATATTATCCTTGTTTTTGTTACGACAGCCAGCACGAGGTTATCCCATCTCTCCAGGCAACGAGTCCAGAGACTCCTTCCGTGAAACTATTGTTGTCTGTCCTGTTCCGGACTTCCTGTATACCTTATGATATTATTGCGCTTTGACGATCCCCTACCACCTTTTCCAGGTACCAAATATTCTACCGATATTCGCTCAATGCAGACAAGTCAAGATGTCCGCGTTTGCGTGCACGGGTCTACGTCAAAGGGGTGGTGAAAACGGGGGACTAAGAGCGTACATGCACAGTTGAGTGTTTGAAAGTATTTCTGGACTTGCTGAAGGGCCACGCTGTCTTTACTGTTCAATTTCCCTCCTTCGGACAATTGCTCTAGAACGATTTGGTTTGTTTCTTCGGCGCTGAAGTGACGAAGACGGCTGCATAGGCTCTTCATCCATGATCACAAGGAATGAAGTGGCTGACACCGTGGATGAAGCTTGAGTCATAGCCTCGAGGTGTTGTTTCGCTACCCTACCTGCCTTGGTACAAACTAGGGCATGTGGACCGGGCCCGTTTCGCATGACCAATGTCTAAATAGCCTCCTTCTAGATGTTCTGAACCAGATATCATATGATCGACTCGGTGAGTCTATATTCATACTCTGAACATGCCAAGAGACAGCTACGAAGAAGCCATAACCGTGGCAATACTCGCACTCTTCCTTCATTTCGGAGCTCTAGCTCTATATACCGTCCAATGTCGTCTACCCGTTTGTGTGCCACTTCCGGTATCCGCTTGCTAGAAATGCTCTCGAAGTCAAGACTCCTGTAAGTCTCCGTGATGCCGCCTTCCTGCCTCCCACTCTAACGGCACTGTGAACAGCGCCGTCACTCAAGCACGATCCTCAAAGCACATGTGGCATCTCCTACCCGACGTTCTCGAGACAAATACCCGCGAGGCACGAGCAGCACTGTCGTAGCTGCCTCCTCTAGTGTCCGATGTTGACGCGAACAATTCCCGCATTGGTCAATACTGATGGCTTGTGCATGTGACCAGTGGTATTCCTCCACCTTTCTCTTCTGAACCTCGAAGAAAGGACGACCGGCACGATGTCGGACCCGCCGCGCGTGTTCTCGTGCTCATATCGTCCACGTCGTTGATGACGGTGCGAAGGACACTGCGGTTATGGAGTGCCGTAAGTCCGAGACAGCAGCTATAAGATGGCCGGGAGGACGTCGCCGAGCAGCGTGATACTTCCCTCCATCACAACAAAATGGCCTTCAAGAAGATCTGTGCACTTGGCGCTGTTGGTCTCGGTGCGGTCTCCGTTGGCGCGCAGTCTCCGATCTACGGCCAGTGTAAGCATCCCATTGTCAGTTCTCAGCCCATTCTCGCACTTATGTTCTGACCTGCAGGTGGCGGTACTGTGAGTTACAAAGCTTCTCAGAAGCTGCGACAATTCTTCACATCTTGTAGGGATGGTCGGGTGCAACGACCTGCGCGTCGGGATCGGTCTGTACCGTCCTGAACCAATGTATGACCTTCACGTCTGAAAATGAGGTTGAAAATTAACAACATCCTCCGCAGATTATTCCCAATGCCTACCTGGCACAGCTCCCACTTCCGCTCCCGCATCCGGCACGCCGCCGCCATCCAGCACCGTTAGCAGCGGCCCATCCTCGACGTCATCTGCTCCAAGCGGCCCGTCCTCGACAGGCAAGCTGCGCTTTGCTGGTGTAAACATCTCTGGGTTCGACTTTGGGTGCTCCACTGCCGGAGACTGCCACGCCAGCGCCGCGTGGCCCCCGCTCACGCAGTACTACGGTGCGTGTCTTTAATTGAGAATATTCCAGCCTGTACTGAAAGCATCGTATTGATCTCCACAGGCATGGATGGCGCGGGCCAGATGCAGCACTTCGTCAACGACGATGGGTACAACGTCTTCCGTCTTCCTGTTGGTTGGCAGTACCTCGTGAACGATGTTCTTGGTGGCCCCATCAACGACGCCAACATGGCAGAATACGACGCGCTCGTCCAGACGTGCCTCGCCACCGGCGCGAGCTGCATCATCGATATCCACAACTACGCGCGCTGGAACAACGAGATCATCGGCCAGGGCGGGCCCACCAATGAGCAGTTCGCCGACCTCTGGGCGGCAATTGCGACTAAGTACGCGAGCGAGGAGAAGATTATCTTCGGCGTGTATGTCGCCCTATGTTTTACTCCCTGGACTGACGGGCCCTGACGTGTCGTTTTGCAGTATGAACGAGCCCCATGATATCCCCGACATCAACGCTTGGGCAACATCTGTCCAGGCCGCCGTGACTGCCATCCGTAATGCTGGGTATGTAGCTGCGACCTATTTCAATCAATGGTACTCACCGAAATTGCCTTGATCAGCGCGACGTCGCAGCTCATCCTCCTCCCCGGCAACGACTACACCTCCGCCGCGCAGTTCATCTCCAATGGCTCCGCAGCGGCGCTCAGCAAGGTCACGAACCCCGACGGGAGCATCACCGGCCTGATCTTCGACGTGCACAAGTACCTCGACTCGGACAACTCGGGCACGCACCCGGACTGCGCGACGAACAACATCGACGAGGCCTGGGAGCCGCTCGCGCAGTACCTTCGCCAGAACGGTCGCCAGGCGTTCAACACCGAGACCGGCGGCGGAAATGTTGCGGATTGTGTTCCTTTGATGCAGCAGCAGATCGCGTACCAGGCTGCCAACTCGGACGTGTTCCTCGGATACGTCGGCTGGGCCGCGGGGAACTTCGACCCCAGCTACGTGCTGAGCGAGGTCCCCACCAACAGTGGTGGCAAGTGGACGGACACCTTGCTCGTTGCGCAGGCTATGGCTCCGAGTTTGAACCAGGCCGTCGCGTAAGGATGAGGTTTGGTCGATCAAAAAGGGTTTTTAGGTTAGATAAGGACATTACCTGTGTACTTTCAATCTGTAGATGATATGTCGTGTATAAGAACGATGACGAGAATTGACATATCGAATTTGAATTGCAGGGCATTGGGTACACGTTGGGATACAATTACATTTGAGTGTCAGGAATATTCTTTCACTTCATCGCGATGTGTTCCTTGAAGAACTAGGGCGGGTGTGAGCGGACTGAAAGTGCGAAGTACGACAACTTTACCTTTGTTATCAATTTCGAGGACTCCTTTGCTGTGCGTTTTTGGTTCGAATAGTCCACGTGCGTAACACCAAATCGAGTTTGGTACCCGTCGGCCCTGTCAGCGGATTAGTTCCAGAAGCAATTAATGTCAGAAGAGGGTAGAAACCATTCGAAGTTATCGCACAAGCCTGTCGGATCAGTCAGAGGTTACTTGGATGAACTACTTGATGGAGAAATGACACTCACTCCAAGCAAAGTAGCCTCTGAGGTCGACACCATCTTCGGTGGACGCGTTGAGTACGGCATGCAAGTATTTGTCGTAGTAGTCCGCTCGGTCTGTGTCCTTGAGGGTCTGCTCCAGCGGAAGCTTGTTGGTCTCGTCCTTCGTAACGAAGCCATTCTCGGTGACACTAAAAAACCTTGCGTTCAGAAATCGCCAGCCAATCAGCATCATATAAATGGGCGTACTAGACAGGCTTTCCGTATGTCTGTTGGCTTATTGGTAAGATGCTAAACGCAGTAGGAACGAGGCTTCGCTCACCTTCCACACGTAGTTCAGCAACTCGAAGCGCGCAGTCAGTGTCATGTCAAGAATAGGGTCAAACACCAAACTTACAGCACGGAAACCTTCGGGATCTGCAGGACATGTTAGTCTGATTTTTATCTAGCGTCTCGCTACCTACAGGTCTGGATCCAAGACACGCCAGCTAGCGTCGCAGGCATGAGCAAGAACAAATCACAAACTTTACTATCCAATCCGTACCTTGGGTTCCGAGTTGCGTCCCATCTGGCCTCGTGAACGTCTGCGTAGTAAAGCCGTTAAGCTCATCCCCACCGCCATCCTCTGTAAAAGCGTCAGCGAAACATTCCTGCTCGAAATTCTCTTAGTCAAACTCACTGATGAGGCGTGTCGAATAGTGATTCAACCCGAAGAAATCAGCCTGCGAACCGGTCTTGCGAAGGAGTTCGACCTCGGCTGGGGTGAACTCGGGAAGCCTGGATCCGGCTATGTCCTTGATGGCTTGGGGGTATGCGCCCTTGTATATCGGGTCCTAATCATGTCATCAGCAACTGCAATTGCATCGACGATCAAAACAAAAATACACACAGCATACCAGCCTGCCGCAAGACGAACTACATTAGTAACGACCGTGGTCGAGCGCCTACAGTCTACAGACCTAACATGACGTCTCTAGCTCTTGCTGCAGCAGCCACGTCTACGTGATGTCAGTACACTAGAAATAGATAAAGCTCAAACTTGGAGTCCGCACACGTACTTTCAGGAGAATCGTCCCATGGCAGGTACCATAAAGAATCGAGCGTGATTCCAATCTCTCCGCCTTGGTCCTGAAACTTTCTCTTGTAGGTATCGACCGTGTAAGCATGTGCTAGTATCTCGTTGTGCGAAACACTAGAAAAGAGCGGGTTAGCGTCATTCGTGGCGAGCTCCTTGCATTCAGTACTCACATCCATGGCTCGGTAGCGGTGTCGCCTACGGGTGACTTTGTGCGGTCACTTGTCCTTCCTGGAGCGAATCTCCCGCTACCGTAGCCGAATATAGATACGCAGCGAGGCTCGTTGAAGGTGATCCTATTAACATTAGCAAAGACAGTATGAAAAAAACGGCAGTGTTACCAGTCTTTGACCAGATCGCCAAAAGCTTGAAAACATGTCTAGTATCTGAGATCAGTACATTGAATTCTGGAAAGTAGGAGGTATTCTGACTTCGGCGTACAACACGAAGTCGGGAACGATCTCCTCCTTCTTGAGCCATCCTCCATAGGCTTTATCCAAGCCGTCAGGGAGGTCCCAATGGTACAGCGTCTGTGAGCACCATGATCAGTGAATTCGAGTATTCGCGGATATCCTTGTCTGTTCTTACCACAAACGGCCTAATCCCATTGTCAAGGAGAGCCTGAATGAATGCCCGATAGTGGTCGATCCCAGCCTGATTGACAGGATCATTTCTGCCCCCCTTCGGGATAATTCTAGACCAAGAAAGGGAGAAGCGGTACGCCTTCACGCCGTACTGCTTCAGCAGTGCAACGTCTTCTCTCCAGAGCTTGTAAGACTCTGTGCCGGTGTCGCCTGTCAAGCCATCGGCGGTCTTTCCCGGCAGATGACTGAAGGTGTCCCAGATGGAGGGTAACCGTCCGTCGGCCTCAGGAGAGCCTTCAATCTGATAGCTCGCTGTATAGGCATTATTTCAGGGTGAGGTTTCGCATGCTCAAGATGTGTAGATCGTGACATACCGGTCGCGTAGCCCCACTGAAATGTCGATGGCAGCTTCTTGACCTGTGTCTCAGACATTTCGATAAGCTCTGGGCTCTCCGTGAGACGAAGCTAGTCGATGCGACAGGCTTTACCATGAGAATTGGGTGTATATATACATAGACCCGTCCGGAGAAACATCGGCTATTCACTAGGTCACGGACTACATCTACGCTACCTGGTGATTTTTGCATACGTCAGGTTGGCAGAAAGGAGAGAAATAAGGATACTCGCCTGTATGTGTACTTGAGCTCGTAGCTCATGATTCTAGAGAGATCCACGAGAGCTACATACAAATTCGAGTGAAAGAGAAAGGACTCGAAAGACGCGCGCTCAGGCCGGCGGCGAGACGCGTCAAACTCAGACGCGAACTCTCCCCCTTCGTATCTCCCCTTCTCTGTCCCACTCGTACTACTCTCGCAAGGCCTCATAACAATGCAAACAGGCCTCATACAAAATGCGCACAATGACCTAGTAACGGACGCCGCGTACGACTTCTACGGTCTCCGGCTGGCCACCTGCAGTCTTGATCACAGGTCCTTCAACCCCTCACCATAACCGTTCACGTTCCTTACAATGAGGCCATGGCACACACAGAATTAAAGTCTGGCAGCTTGACGAAAGTAACGGGACATGGTCTGCAGCAAGTGACTGGAAGGCGCGTTTCCTCACCCTTTTGTATGGCGCAACTGTTGACTTACGAACCTCTACGAACAGGCCCACGATGCAGCTGTGTCGAGGGTCAGCTGGGCGCATCCAGAATTCGGATCCGTCATTGCGTCAGGATCTTTCGACCGCACTGTCAAAATATGGGAGGAGACCTCCGGCGACGTCGAACAACCACAAGTGAACGGGAACGCGTCCGCACCGTCCTCCAGCTCTCGTTGGGTCGAGCGTGCAGTAAACACAGATGCTAAAGGAAGTGTGCGAGGTGTCGAGTTTGCCCCGCACCACTTCGGCCTCAAGCTGGTACGCCGCCTTAGTAGCCTTCCCGATAATCGTACTCATCCTCTATGGCATCCTTCCGACCGCAGGCGACCATCGCTTCCGACAACAACCTTCGCGTCTACGAGTGCCTCGAAGCACCATCACTCACAACATGGCAGCTCACCGAAGAAGTAGACGTCCTGTCGCTCCCGTCTACCTCACCCGCATCCGCCTCGCACACCCACACAATCGCAATGGCCACGCCCACTCAGACCAACACCTCACTGGACGGGCCCCCGGCGTCCCTCGTCGCGAGCGCCTTGCAGCAGCATCAGAACCAGCCTCCGAATCGCCCGGGCATGGGCAACAGGGAGGCAGACGGCGGATGGTGTATCTCCTGGTGTAAAGACAGATACTGGGGCGAAATTATCGCCGCTGGGTGTGGTGTCAGCGGTGTTGTGAAAGTACGCATCCACGCTTCTCACGTGCTTCCTTTCGCTCACGTTCTGCCTAGGTCATTCAACTTTCTTCCTCCCGGCGCCCTACGACGCTGATAACCTTGGACCCATCACCAATCTCCGAACACTTGAGTTCCAACAACTCTTCGCATTCGGGAGATCAAGATGGAGTTGTGCGATCCTCCGTGACCTCCGTCGCGTGGGCGCCTTCCTGTGGCCGGTCTTACCACCTCGTGGCTACCGGAGGTCGCGACGGGCACGTGAGGATATGGCGCCTGAAACCTCCTGCGCTCGACGACGATCGCATGGAGGGTGCCGACGAGGGACGGTGGACCGGTAGCATTGTGGCGGATTTCGATCACCACAAGTGCGTCATTCTTTCGTTGTCTTCGTATATCGCTAAGCCGGCCTTGTTCCAGGTTCTCAGTCGGTCGCGTGGAGTGGAATATCACAGGGTAATTCCATTTTTCACGAGTTGTCAGGATAGATGCTCATTCAGGTGGTTTCTTTAGCACCGTTCTTTCGTCTGCCGGAAGCGATGGCCGTGTCCGCTTATGGAAAGCAACGAGCGGCAATGTCTGGCGCCCCGCGGGACATATCAGCGTAGAGCAAGCGGAGGAGCAGCAAGAAGGGGATGTGGATATGGACGACAACAACGCGACAGAATAGAAAACCTCCCCAATACCTCACGTGTATAGCGCCTGAGATTTGTGTACAGTACTTGGCATCTACAACCACTGACTGTGCTGCGGGCGAGTTGCTGATTTCTTCGGCCAGTTTCCCCCAATGTTTCGTGGTTCTGCCGTGCCTGTACTGAGTAATCCTCCCATGTTGTATCTGTCAGAATGATTGGGGGTCCCAGATGACTGAGATTATGGGTCCTGTATTTGCAATCATGGGTTCGTGCTCGTGTCGTCATCGGGCACAGATATCAATGCGTGGGCGACGACATACGTTTACGGAGACATTTGAATCCGACAATATATAAGAACTCGACCCTCTCGGCGCTGCACATCGCTCATCGACAGCACTACATCCTTTCTATACTCGTTAACCCCCGACAGTATGTCTTCAACGACGGAGAAGCCCCTTATCTTGTACACGGGCCGCACACCCAACGGCTTCAAAGTGACCATCCTCCTCGAAGAGCTTAGGGCAGCCTACGGCGGCCCCGACTACGAGCGAGTCTCCTGAGCTTTTTCACCTCAGTAGTGATACTGACGCACCACCTACAGTGTCTTTGGAATCGATATCTGGACGAACGTCCAGAAAGAGCCGTGGTTCATCAAGCTGAACCCTAACGGTCGCATTCCGACACTCACGGACCGCTCCCGCGGCGACTTCAACGTTTTCGAGTCGGCGGCTATCCTGCTGTACCTGGAACAACACTATGACAAGGAGAAGCGTTTCGCGTTCGACCAGGAGAAGGAGGCGGACGATTACAGCGAGATGCTGCAGTGGATCTTCTTTGCGGTAAGCGCTCTCAGCCTCCCTGCTCAAACGCCGGCTGCAACGAATCTCATCTCCGCGTTTGGATAGCACGGCGGTGTCGGTCCCATGCAGGGACAGGGTGAGGCTCTTCACATTTTGGACTGTTAATGCTGCATGGCTAATACGATGGACTCGAATAGCTCATTTCTTCACGCATTATGCTAAAGAAGATCTTCCCTACGCCAAAGCACGTAGGTCCCCAATTTATTGAGTACCCCTCGCTTCGCCTGACCTGTCACAGGATACATCAACGAAGCAAAACGCCTGTACAACGTCCTAGAAATCCGCCTGAAGGACCGGGACTACCTCGCAGGCCCTGGGAGAGGAAAATACAGCCTGGCAGATCTCAACGTGTGGCCCTGGTAAATACACTATGCCCCTGTGGATTCGATCTGATACCCCTCTAACGAACCCTCACTTTATAGGGTCAGCCGGCATGATTATGCCGTATCCCCTACGCTAGATGAATGGCCAAATGTCAAGGTGCGTTGAGCATACCCTGATTTGGTCTCAATTCCTGAAAAAAATTCTTCGAAAGGCCTGGGTGGAGAGGATTCGCGCTCGGCCGACCGTGCAAGCCGCTATCCAAGTGCCTCCGGAGAAGAAATAGAATGTCATATAGTCGTCGAGGAGGTGTAAATTAGTGTTATAATAAGCAGCCGTATATATCAAACCTCTTTCTGCATTTCTGTGAACACCAAGCTGGCTGTCGCGCCTTGTAAAACGAAGGTGCCATCTGGTGATCATGAAATCTTGAGAGTCCTTGAGACGACGGTGGTAAGAAAGTGGAAGCGCTCAGAAAGATGACCCGGCAACTGCCGCGCCGGAGAACGATTCGGTCATGTGACTTGCTGGCTGCATTTTCTTGGTGCGACGGCTGGCTTTGCTTGTTGCAGCAGCCCTCCACGAGCATTTCAAGCTCGATGGCGACTTCAATCTTCGCAAGGGCAGCAAGGCGCTCCTTGCCTTCAAACTCTCTAATTTATGCATTAGGCCGCCCGTCATGTCGGTCTCTTGTCTCTCTGTCGGCCAGGCGCCATGGTGAGTCGTGCTGTCACCTCGCTGCATCGTTCCGTCACTCATCGTCCGGCTTCAGTCATTCCTTCTGTGGTGCCACCAGTCAACCTTGCTAGGGGTCTCGCAACCCCAGCTCGGGAACGGTTTGTCGACATTGAGGAGACCTCGTCAGAGTCTGTCGCCTCCAAGGCCGCAACAGCGATGTTCGGGGAGTCGCCCGAGTTCCAGTCTTTCAAGGGCAAGATTTCGGACAACACACTCAAGGCTCTTGTATCTCAGCCCTTCAAGCTGAAGCATACGTCACCCGTTCAGGCAGAAGTGTTGAAGCTTCTCCCTTCTCTCGCGGACCCGTACGACCCCAACGGACCCACCGGCCAGGACAGACCTGTTCGGGATCTCCTCGTCAAGGCGAAGACCGGCACTGGTAAAACGTTGGCTTTCCTCATCCCTGCTCTCGAAGCTCGCATGAAGTACCTCGACGCGGCCGTTCAGAAGGAAGGTCTCGATCCGGACAGTCAAGAGGCAGCTCGGAGACGGCGAGCCATCGCGCGTGAGGAGGTTGGCACTATTATCATCAGTCCCACGCGTGAGCTGGCAACCCAGATCGCGAACGAGGCTCTTCGTCTGGCGCACTGGAACAGGGAGATTGGAGTTCGGACACTTATTGGTGGTGCTAGCAAGAGGCAGCAGCTCTCCGACTGGGCACGAGGCAGGCCGGACATTGTCGTTGCTACTCCTGGACGTCTTCGTGATATCCTTGAGAACCACCCGGACATTGCTCAGAGCATCAGGAAAGCGCACACGGTTAGTATTATCTTCTGTCATCCGTCGTCGAAGCTCATATATTGTTGCCTAGCTTATCCTCGATGAGGCCGATACCTTGCTAGACATGGGTTTCAGAGATGATCTCGAGGGTATCGTCCGGGAGCTACCTAAGACCCCCGAACGTCAGACCTTCCTCTTTTCCGCCACTATTTCGCGTCCTATCCAGCAGATCACCAAGGCCTTCCTCGACTCCAACCGCCACTTCATCGACGTCGTTCCCGTCGATGATTCGCCAGTCCACGCCCACGTGCCGCAGTACCACACGATCCTCCCCAGCGCCGAGCACCAGATCCCTCATGTTCTGCGTCTCATTGCGCACGATCAGCTGGTCAACGCCGGAAAATCCAAGATCCTCCTCTTCCTGCCCACGACAAAGGTGACCCAGCTCTTCAGCACGCTCCTGCGCGAGTTGAAGAAGTCTCTCCCGGCCAGCCGCGGCACGCACGTCTACGAGCTTCACTCGAAGAAGAACCAGTCGCAGCGCACAAGGACCTCGGACGACTTCCGTGCCGATAAGAGCGGTGCCTCCATCCTTGTCTCGTCAGATGTCTCCGCTCGTGGTGTTGACTACCCTGGTATCACTCGCGTCATCCAAGTCGGTATCCCCAGCAGCTCTGAACAATACGTTCACCGAGTCGGCCGTACTGGCCGCGCTGGTTCCGCCGGCCGCGGAGACCTCGTCCTCCTTCCCTGGGAGAAGGGCTTCCTCACGTACTCGCTCTCCGACGTCCCCATCAAGCCCCTTTCCGTGGAGGAACTGCAGAGCGAAGTGACCAAGATCGCCGAGAAGCACGACGCGGACCGCGACGCCTTCTGGGCGTCCGCCCCGCCGCACACCGTGCGCGAGTACCCGCCGACCGTAGCGAAGGTGCTCGCCGAGACGGACGCGAACATCGCTGCGCTGCACGACCGCCTCGACGAGGACGCCGTGAAGGAGACGCTCGCCGCGCTGCTCGGGTACTACCTCGGCCAGACCGGCGCCCTGGGCGTCGACCGCGCCGTCGTCCTGCAGGGGCTCCGCGATTGGACAACACAGGCGTGCGGCCTGCCCAAGCCGCCGCACGTCTCGGACGCGTTCCTCGCGCGCCTCGGCTTCCGCGACCCCGCGCCCAAGGGCCGCGACTACAAGCGCCGCGCGAACACGCTCAGCGACGGCGGGCGCCGCCCGCCCTTCTCGGACTGGGCGGAGCGCGGCCGCGACGTGCGCCGGTCGGGCTTCGACAGCGGCCGCAAGACGTTCGGCGTTGCGGGGCGGCCGTCGGGCTACTCGGGCGATCGTGAGCGCAGGCCGTCGTCGTATGGTGACCGCGAGCGCAGGCCTTCGTTTGGGGGCCGGGATGGTGAGCGTGAGCGCAGGCCGTCGTGGAACCGCGACTCTGGCGAGCGCCGCCCGCGTTTCAACCGGGATAGCGATGCCTCGGAGTCTTCCAGGAAGTTCGAGTGGGATTAGATCTACTCTATATTTTCTTTCACTATTGTCTCTACCTCTGGCCCTATTCTCATTCCCCTCCCTGTCCCTGTTCCTCGCCGCGTCTCACGAACCCCACCCCCACCACCGCTCATCCCTAGACTTCCCATAGCTGACCTACATTACCTTACATGCACACCACTGTATCACTTGCTTTCGCACCGCATCGCTCACGCTCTTGCATAGATTCACCGCGGGCCGCTCCGCCCACGCCTGCCCTATCCCCTGTCTGTCTGCACAAAAGTACGCGGCGGGTGTCCTCCCCGCCGTCTACATACACACATACACACATTCATACATACGTATATGGTACACGCGCACGCCGCCGACTGCACGATTAATGTCTGCCTATTAATGATTGCATTATTGCATTGCTCTACTTGTCTCCGTTCTCCTGCTGCAGCTCCACTCTCCGGTCTCCAAGCCTAAGTCTACATCTGAACATTGGATCTACAGGCTCTGAGACGTACCCATCGCGGACACGTATCTCGCAAACGGTGAGTTTAGTGTAGCAACATGCTCTCAGTCTGTACAATACACACTACACGGTACACAGTCGGCGGTCCACTGATCAACATCAACCGGATGAACTAGTTAGCACCACCCGCCTCGCCCGAGATGGCGCGCTCGCGACCGGGCGTGAGCGGGTTCTCGGCGGTCTCCTGCTTGAGCAGCTCCTCGCTGACCATCGACTCCTCGGGGTGCGGCGGGCGGAACGTCTTGAGCTGGTTCGCGATCTGCTCCTCGAGGACGTGCGGCCCGCACGCGGCCGCGACGAACCCGAGGAACGGCGGCGAGGGGTTCAGGGGGCGCGTGCAGAACTCGGGGTGCGCCTGCAGGCCGACGAAGAAGGGGTGGTCTGCGCAGGCAAGATCGCATCAGCACCCATGATGCAAGCATGCCAGAGTCGAGGAGTAAGATAGGGGAAGACGGCGAGGGGGAAGAGGGAAATGGAGGCGAACGCACCCTTGAGCTCCATAATCTGCATACGCTCGCCCTTCTCGTCCTTGCCGACGAACTGCAGCCCGCTCGCCTGCAGCTGCTCGACGAAGCGCGGGTTCACCTCGTACCGGTGGCGGTGGCGCTCCCAGATCTTGTCCGCGCCGGCGTACAGCTGGCGCACCTTGGACCACTCCGTGCCCGGCTGGAACACCGTCGGCCGCAGTCCGAGCCGCATCGTGCCGCCCATGTGCGTGCGCGAGATCTCGGGCATGAAGACGATCACGTCTTCTGGCGCGTTGTTGTCGAACTCGCCTGAAGTCGCTTCTGTGGAGGAGACGGTGTGAGGTTAGGGTTGTAGAGTGGAATTTATGGATCGGGGGAATTGGGGTTTGGATAGGTTGAAGGAGAATTGGATGAAGACGTACCAGGGATGTTGAGGACGTGGCGCGCCCACTCGACAACGGCGAGCTGGAAGCCGAGGCAGATTCCGAGGAAGGGGATCTTTTGTTCACGAGCCCACTTGGTGGCGAGCATCATGCCCTCCGTGCCACGCAGGCCGAAACCGCCGGGGACCAGGATACCACTGCGAATCCTTGTAAACGATCCGACCAGTAAATCATCAGTGGTATGAAACTCACCCGGCTCCGACGACTGTTCGCCAGGCATCGTGGTATTTTGCGGGATCCTGCTCCTGCATATGGGGCTCCAAATTCGACGATTCCACCCACTGTGACTCAGTGTTAGTGAGATCCACAGCTGTATTGTGAAATTAATCGTGCCTGCAGGATGAGTCTCCTATGGCACCGGAATGCCGAGTGCTCGAGAGCTTTTATGACGGACATATAAGAATCCTTGAGGTCGGTGTATTTTCCGACCAACACAATCGACACTCGGTCGAACAGTCGCTCCTGGCTACATTGGGACGCAAATTAGCAGAAAATAAATAGTATAAGCGCCAACTCACTCGACAGTCAAGAGTTTCCACCGCTCCTCCAACGAGTGCCCTCTCTCCTTCATCTCGGGTGTCAGCGTGATGCTCGCTAGGTTCAACCGCTTCTGCAGGAAAGAGACGATGCCCTGGGACTGAAGGAGCAATGGAACGTGGTACACCGATGAGACATCGTGCACGCCGACGACCTGTTCTGTCGACACATGACAGAACATGGAGATTTTCTCCTTCGTTGCTTGCTCGAGGGGTTGGGGGACGATAAGGCGGCATGCAATCTATCTGTGGCATTAGCATTTGAAATGTACGGGAAAGCACACTGCTGACCAAGTCTGGGAGGAGACCAAGCCCCCGAAGTGCGTGCACAGTGGTCTGCGTCGGCTTAGTTTTTTGTTCACCGTGCATGTCGGGCACGAGCGACACATGGATGAGAGCGAAGTTCTCGTGGCCCACGCGGAATTGGAATTGCCGCATGGCCTCCACGAAAGGTGCGGATTCGATGTCGCCGACTGTACCACCGAGCTGGAATTCGATTAGCTCGTAAAAGAGGCGCGTAAGACGCCGTGTAACGCACTTCGACGATGCACACATCGGGCTCCTCCCCTGTCTCATCTACTGGGATTTTAGAGACGCGTTGTATCCAGTCTTGAATCGCGGTTGTAATGTGGGGGACGATCTAGGGTAGATGTGAGGATGTCGAGAATTTATTAAAGGAGATAACGAGCGGTAAGGGTGACCATGACGTCAATGTGCACAGTCGTCCCGTGTCTCAACTCTCCTAGGAATTTCCGTACTCACCTGGACAGTCTTCCCAAGGTAATCTCCACGGCGCTAGCATACTACTCAGTACGGCGGGTCATCCAGCTGCGGCGCCACACGTACCTCCCTCTCAATAACATGCTGATAGATTTTGCCCGTTGTAATGTTGTTATCCCGCGACAGGGTGACATTAAGATATCGTTCATAATTCCCGAGGTCGAGGTCGACCTCTCCACCGTCGTTCAGGACATACACCTCACCTGAAATTTACATTCAACACGCGTATCGCGCCTGATCCATGCAAGATCTCACCATGCTCAGTCGGACGCATGGTTCCCGCATCTACATTCATATAAGGGTCGATTTTGATGGCCGTGACTTTCAGACCGGTCATCTTCAGCAGAAGACCCGTCGACGACGCTGTAGCATTGGCGATAGCTTGAATACATGATGTAAACGGGTGTGCTACGGTCTCGTACCAATTACCCCCTTGCCGATCCCGCTGACGACACCGCCCGACACCAGAATATACTTGGTCATCTTGAAAGTAGAGTTAATGGAAGGGGGTGAAGGGGGTGTGGGGAAAGAAAGACCTCTGGCAAGGCGCCAGGGTGGAAGAGAAGAAGAGACAAATTTGCAAGGAGACACTCGACGCGCTTAGGGTGGACCCGGCAGAACGGCGCGGCTCTTCCCGCCTGGCACGATCATCCGAGATCTCTTGAGTGAGATCCTGACTGGCCGTGCCTCTCAATCATTGCGGCTTGTTTCTTGATTTTCAACTACTAACACAAGCCAACGCTAACGTCCTCCGACATCCAACAAATTTATTCCTCACGATGTACAATTTTCTGGCATTTTCATGTAGTCGCTGGTTCTAGGTGTCATACTTGGTGCTCCATTGTTGACTCCTATTGGAGCATCCGTCTTGAGATCATTCCGGGGCATTTTGACACTGACACGTTTCGGCTCTTGGATGCCTCGGTCAAAGCAAGACGTGCGTACCAGAGCTAAAGACGTTCTCCAGGATATAAACGCATTGTTCTCGCAACATTCGAATCTGCTCATAGTGAGCAATAACATTCGACCCATGTTCAGTCACTGAAACGTACCTGTAGCTCCGTATGTCATTGCCACCGCATGGGCAGACTATTCATTTAACTTTCAATGCTGTATTGACGCCATAGCGCAGATCCGAGAGAGCCGGCGGCGTTAGACGCCAAGCATAGCAATCAACACTTTGCCTCGCGGCCGCTCCGCTCGCACTTGAAAAATGCACAGAGAATGGTATCTTCACCTTCAAGGAGATCCAACATCTGCTTATGGACTGCAAAGACGGACAGATGTTGCAATGATTGACTCTTATTTACGGGTTTGAATCAGGCGCCGGCGTGTTTTCCGCGCCTATACGTAACTGCCTCAGCGTCTAGTGTCGTTCTGTGGAGAATCGGGGTAAAAGAACCCAACTGATCAAATGGCTTTCCCGATGCTTCCATCCCATATATAAGATGCGCGGGTCTTGCTCAGCCCTATCGTCCACGTTGCTGCCCCCGCTCAGCTTCCCCCCCGTGCCGTAGCTTGCAGGTAAGCCTTCCCATTACATAGAGGCGTGCCAGCTCATACAATGCATTGCGGCACTGGGCTCGGTGTAACTAGCGACTATGTCCGAGTCGCTTGGGTTGACGCTTGGGTCAATTGAAATTGGCGTCTTAATTTCGTCGATCTTGTTTGGTGTGACGACGGTTCAGCTATATCTTTACTATCAGGGGAAGTTCAAGGATCTTTGGTGGACTCGAGGTTTGGTGCGTCGCATGTTCCTCTCAGCACACTCGGGAGCTCGAGCTCACGTCTGGGACAGGTATGGCTCATATGGTTGGGCTTTTCTTAGCATTATTCCGCAGCATCGATTCTCAATTAATGGCACAGGTTGACCGAGCTGCTCCACACCGTCTTCTTCTGGATATACCTCTACAGAGTCACCGTAACATACTATGGCGACCCTACGCATCTCGTTGAGTCCCACTGGACACTCAATGTGTCCTCGTTTTTTGACGGCCTCATCGGCGGCTCTGTCCAGGTGAGCCTAGTCTTCCTATAATTATCCAAACCCCCCTCATGACACCTCGTCTGGGCGAAGGCCTACTTCGCATTCCGTGTATACCGCTTCTCTCAAAATCTTCCTCTCCTCCTTCTATCCTGGGCTGTATCATTAGTGCAATTTTCCGGCGCCCTCGCGACGACCATCATCGGCCAACACACGACGCTCCCCTTCTTCGCCGCGCACTACGAGTGGATCGTGACGATGACGCTCTCGCTTTGCGTCTTCGTCGACATCATCAACACCGTCGGCCTCTGCTACTTCCTCTGGACGCGCAAATCTGGCCTCCGATCGTACGCATCGCATGCTATGTGCCGCCGGTGGGGCCGCGCTGATACCTCATGCCCAATAGCACAAATGAGATCGTCGAGAAGCTGATCATCTGGACTGTGGGTACGTGTACAGCCTCGCTCTTCTCTGGCCACTAGGCGACTTCTCTGACTGATTTTATCACGCCAAATAGAAACTGGCCTTGTTACTACGTGCGTCCCCACCCCCACCGATCTCCTCGCGATCAGAGCTGTACTCATGCCAATAATATTAATACTACTAGCGTCGCTGCGCTCCTCATGTTGATCACAGTGAGTACTCTACATCTTCCATCCGCCTATCATGCATGCATCATGCAACAAATGACTTACCCTCCGCCCACAGTCACGAGCCCTCCCAGACACCTGTGAGCGCCCCCACCCACAAAAGCTATTTCCGTCACGGTCCTGGTCCTGACAAGCGCGCTAACGCCACAGCCGTCTGGATCTGCATCTCGGTGTTTTACGCGAAACGTGCGCCTGTCCCTCCCCCGACGTCTGACACAAACAGCCATACTAACGCCGCCCGAACACAGTCTATTCAAACTCGCTTCTCGCATCGTGCGTGCCTTGTCCCTTGTCCCTCTGCGTCCGATGCCGGCGCTTACATAGAAATTGACATGTGCAGACTAAACGGCCGGACGTTCCTGCGCCGTAGTCAGCCCTCCGTGTACTCAGGCGTGAACCCGAACACGACGACGCTGCAGTTTGCTTCCGCGCCGGTACGCTGCCGCCCTGTCCCTGTATCCCGTGCGGCCTGCTCACCCCACGTCTCAGCGCCGGCGGTCGTCCGACGACCCAGAGATGTCCGCGACCATCAAGCCTGACGCCTCGAACACGCCGGAAACGCGCGTGCACGTGCAGCTCAAGCCCGGTGCGCAGACCGCGTCAGGCGAGTCGTCCGAGCCGCCGCATACGGACGATAGTATTGCGCTCGAGGAGCGCACGGGGAAGGGGAAGGGGGATCTGGAGTCGCAAGTCACGTTTGATGCTATATAATGCGTATGTACTGTATGAGCTATGAGCCTGCCGTTCCGCTGGGCACTTTGTCACCTTAACGTCTACCGTCTAACCCGTAACTGACATTTACTGTATCTAATCGAATAAACAATTCAAAGGGAATTTGGGTGCGCACCTTTCGGAGGTGGTAAGAGACACCGTGCTTTCCGGGCGAAGGGGGCGGTTTATCAAGGTTCGATTTCATACATACATAGATTTGACTTCTTCATCCTAGGACACCCACGACTACGACTACGCTCACGGTCACGAGCGCGCCTTGACGTCCAGCTCTGCAGGCATCTGCTCCCCCGCAAGCCCCGCAAGCAGATTCTTCGCCGCAAGCGTAGCCATCCCCACCCTGGTCTCGAACGTCGCGCTCCCGATATGCGGCACCACCACGCACCTACATCCGCATCACACTATCAGCACTGCAGCAGAAACAAGAGATAGAACACGCACCTAGGCTCCTTCACCAACGGATGCTCGCGGTCCACATGCGGCTCACCCTCCACCACATCCACGCCCGCGCCCCATATCCAGCCCTCGCGCAGCGCCCTCGTGAGCGCCTCCGAATCGACGAGCGTCCCGCGGCTCGGGTTCACCAGCACGCTCATGCGCTTCATCTTCCGCAAAAACGCCTCGTCCACGATATGGTACGTGCCCGCGCCGCCGGGCGCGAGCACGAACAGCACGTCGCTCTCGCGCGCGAGCGTGTCGAGGTCGACGCGGCGCACGGACTGCAGCGTGGGCTTGTGCTCCTGCAGGAGTGCATCTTCAAGTGCGGTCGAAGGTGCGGAGGAGGGTGAGGAGGTGTAGATGCAGTGTGTGATGCCGAAGGGGATGAGCCGCTTGAGGGTGGCTTGCGCGATGCGCCCGAAGCCGAGGAAGCCGACTGTGCGCGTGGGCGAGATGGGGGTCGTGCTGAGCTGGGGCCCGCAGAAGCCGAATGGCGCCCAGCTGAAGTTCGGCCACTGGTGGTCGGTGCTGGGTGAGAGGTGTGGTTGAAGTTAAGGCGGGACGACTCACCCGTCCTTCTTGGACCAGCGCGGCGGTCGACCCGCCGTTCCTGCCTGCCATGAGCGCGAGCATGACGGCCAAGTCTGCGACTGCAAGTCGAGAGATAGGTTATCCCGATGCAGTCATTGACGAGTAATGGCTTGATGCTGGGACGCACCTGCATCTGTCAGAACGTCGGGAGTGTATCCTAATCGAATATTCCTCTGAGCGACGGCGGCAACATCCACATGCTCTGTTCGATGCTTCTCCGATTATGTTCGTGGAATAAGAGGGGGATGCGGCACGTACCATAGCCCACAGACATCGTTGAGACAACGCGTAGACTGGGTCCAGCTGGTGCATGAGTCGTCAATATCTCGAGCATTAACGTCGACGTCATTTGTTTCTACCTTTGTCCAGAACCTCAGCGTCTACCTGCGCCGATCAGGGAGTCTTCGAACGCGACCGAAATTCGAGCTCACCTTGTCCGTAAGCACCACAAGCAACCCTGCAGCCCCAACTACATTGTCCAAAAGCCAGCTTCGCTCGACCTTTCGATCTTCAAGCCATGCTACGACCTGTGCCATATCCCATGCGACCAGTCGCACCAGTTCGCACCGCGTCGAGTTCAGTCAATCGGGCCACTCACCTCCAGATCCTTTCTCTCATAAAGCAGCGGCATCACCTCAGGCCCCAAATCACGGCACACCACGACCTTCTGTCTGCTACTAAGATGCGAAGCAACGGCGGTCAGTCGACGACGGACGGGCGAGAAAGATCTGAATGACCCAAGCGACATGTCGGATAAAGTCAGGATTGAGCAGGAAACACGCGCTGGTCTTTGAGGGCCCCCGCAACAATTGGGATGAAGGGGAGCTTGAAACTTGTTGGGCTCTAATTAGCTACTTGGTCTAGCCGCGAATATCGAATCCCACTGATTCGCTCCGCTGAGAACCTCCATCGTCGCCCGAACAAAAGAGACGCCGGCCCGGGAACCCGAGTCGCGCGGCGGTCACCTGACGATCTGCCAATATAGCCGAGTCATGGTGCGCCTGTCCTCCGCGCTTCTACGGCCAACCAAGAACATCACATGGACCAGAGGCAATTGATGCTCGAATGCACGGGTGGAAAAATATTCGCAGGAAGAATCAGTGAATAGTAAAGGGGAAAAATACTGGTGGTTTCTTTATTCATCTATTTTTGTTCAAGAAGACTCCTTCCCCATCCTCCGCTCTAGACTCTTCTCCCCCAACCTCAACGGCACATACAGCAAACCCGCAGTGAATAATCCAGTATAAACAGCGATGTCGCCCGTACCGCTTCTCGCAATCGGCCCAGTATACCAAACCTGGGACATGCTGGGCACGATGATACCGATCGAGCAGATGAAGGCGAGCACAGCTGCGACCCCGGGCGGGAGCTTGGTTGGCTGGTTCCAATATTCGATGTTGTATGATGAGAAGCGGTTGCGCCGGATGATGAAGTGTTCGGTAAGCACGATAGCCGCGAAGGATGAAGTCCAATAGCCGACGATGCCTTGGGAAATTTAGCTGAGTCTTCTCAAATCAGGAATGGTGATACTGACTGAGGATGTCTACCAGAGTATTATAGAAGCGTGTCGCTCCTACAATTGCAACAGGTATCAAACTGCGGAAACGGTAAGTGAATTCCAAAAGCTCTACAAAAACGCGTACTCACATGGCAGTAGAAACGACCGCGTATACGTATCGTGGGATTCTAGCAAACAGCGGGGTAACAGCCATGAAGCTCGTCCCGAGCGAATACATCGTGGGCGCGACGGCACTCGGGATCGTCAGAGCGATAACCACCGTGAGGAATTTCCCAAAACCGCCGGACATGGCGAGGACGGACTCTAGCAGTCCGCCCACGTCATTGCCATCGCCGAGGCCCGCTTTCCATGACGGTACGGCTGGTGCACCCGCCGCGAATGCTGCCCCGAGCATGTGTCCTGGTAGCTGTGGATGACGTTGGTTCAGCAGGAGACGACATTACAAGAGAATCAGCCTACACTGGAACAGAAGAAACCTAGGTACACATAAATGAAGATACGCCAACTAGGAAATAGGTAAGTACAAATAGTTGCCTGTGAACAAAATGGTCTGACCTCGGCGCGTCGGTATGGTAGACGCCGTAATCTGGCGTTATGGTGCACCAGCTCAGCACGCTGGAGACCACCACCGACGCGAACGACAGCACGGCGGATGGCTCTGGCGGCGGCGTCGGCATGTTTTCAATGTGCCTTGCCCCAACACCAAGCATAACGAGGAACGCGATGAGGTTCGGAAACCACGCGATGCTCTCATACCTTGGATTCAGGCATCAGCAATCGGCGAAGCAAGGACAAAGCGGGTAGCACTACCAATGCAGGACCCTGTATCCGCAGAACGTGACCACCAGTGATATTACCGCGATGATGACGATCCCTGCCGTGTCGTCGATCTTGTCTGACACGCTTGCGAGCGCCTGCCCGCCCATAATGCAGTTCAATATGAGGAAGCCTTGACTAGAGAAAACATTCAGAATGCTGGGAATCATGGAACCGTAGAATCTAATCATGTGGGACGTATTGTGACTGTGAGTCTCACGCTGTCGAGGGTTTATGGATTGGCTTTACCCCCAGGAGAAGCGAGCTTGGACCATAGCACGCGTGCCTAGCTTCGGACCAAAGACGGCGCTACAGGATTCGTGAGGCATGTCGTTCAAAGCTCTCTAGGGATACTCACGAGCATGCCGGCGCTACGCACACGCTACAAAATGAGCCTTGAATTATTTCATCCTCTAATCTCTTTGACCACTCACATAAGATCGACCATCAAGATGATAATGAGCGAATCCCGCAGGCCAAGGCCAAAGAAGACTGGCCCTATCGTCCCCGTACTGAACCTGTATTGTTTCAGCAAAGCGCGACGAGGTGGGAACGAAAGTACCATACGTAGAGATGTTCAAGTTGGCGGAGAACCATACGAAGAACATCTGGTAGAGTCGTTTGTCTGTCCGTTCTTCGCTCGGTATAGGATCGATGCTGATAACATCAAGAACATTACTTAACACCCGTAACACACGACGCAAAAGGCTCTACGCACCCATGGGTCTCGACGCCGTACTTCGACAGGAATGCTGTGAGCTGGTGGAATGTTGTCAGCTCCTTGCTCCGAATCGCGCCGCTGGCTTCATCAGTTGTGGAATCTAAGCTGGCTGTCGACTCCTTAATGACAGTCTCACGCTTTTCGAGAGGAAATCCCGCTTCGAGCTCCCTGGGCTTGTCTTTCTCGAGGCTGGATGCCATCGCTCGTATCTCGAGCACGACTGGGCTGGTGGCTGGGTGGGGAGAGCAGAAGCTCCCTGCCAGCGTGCGAGAGCCCTATCAGCAGAATCCTCCATGGTCGTCGGTAAAAATTGTGGGCCGTGGATTTCCTCGTTGGCTAGTGAGGACCTCGCCTCCGCGTGGATGTTACTTTGACATGCGCCGTAATACGAGAATCGCGGACGCCAAAGGTATTACGGCTGCTTTATGCACGTGGAACATGCACGGTCGACCCGAACCCGAGTGGCTTCGAGGCATGAAAGGCTGTCGGTTTGCTGTTGAATGATGCCGATGGAAGACTCCATGCGAGAAGTAGAAGTGAATTGTGGATGCCATGTGTGCCTGGGCGATCATGGAAGATACGTTGCCATTTTCGGACCCATAATTGTTGGCGCAATTGAGCCTAGAAGCATGGTTCGCTTGAAGGATGTGAGCAATTGTCGGTAGAAGAGACACAACCACAACTGCAATATCACAGTATACAGCTTCCCCAATCACACCAAATGCTGATGGTGCACAAAGGTGCATGTGTCTCCGATGTCTATTCGGAATTTGAGCAGGCCTCGTTGGGAGGAGTGATATTTTTTCACCCCGAATTCTTGCTGGTGTATCAACGCGTCGGTACCGTACATGAACTGCCTGAATGTATCACCATCAGGTACATATTGAGAAAAAATGGAAGACTTTACCGTTGATTATCGACCGGACGTACCTCGCATGCTATGAAACCACTAGCAGAGGTATATAACCTCATGCACACCAATACCAATACTCACGTCAAACACCACCCACCATGGCAGACAACCGCAACCCGACCGCCACCGCTCCTCCCGCTCCTCCCTCCATTGATCAGCCGTCGTCCAACGTACAACTCGTGTTCGACTACGCGAAGGCATACGTCGCAGCCGACGGCGCAGCCATGGCGCCGCTCCTCACCGACGAATTCGTGGCGCAGAATGTGTCCACTGGCCAGAACGCCAGCAAGAGCGAGTGGGTCCGCTTCATCCAGTTCATGAAGGGCATGCGCGATGAGGCGCGTACGAAGGTCGAAGCTCCTCCGGTGTGTCTCTGCGTGCGCCGTGCTATATTTTTCTGTGCGTACTCACTAGAGGTGGGGCAGAGTGCGGATTTCGTGGGTATCAATGGGATCAGTGAACAACAGGGTGTCGTGTCGGTCTCTGTGAGAAGCTGTGCTTATCTCTTTGGGTAAGAATGGTGATACTGAATATGTTCGGGATTTCACTTAGGTGTGGGAGATCCAAGACAAGCTTGCCCTATATACCTGGATTTTTTCAATCAAGGAGACTCTGGAGCCTAAGATTTCTAAGTTGTGGGTATACAAGGCGAACGATGCGGCTTGAGGAATATCTCTGAGCCAAGAACGTGTTCGTAGCTGTGTAGTTGTTGATGTACTGTAGTCTCGTGATTCAATCTGCAGGGATGTCATAGAAGCGAAGAATCAGCCTGCATAGGATGTTCTCATGGTTAGTATGCACTTATATGCTTGAACGGAGCAACTGTCCTGCATACGCGCCATCGTTGTCAGACCTGTCAATCTTAGTGCGATTGAGCCTCGACAAATACCCACCCTCGCCACCTGCCATCGAACTTTCGTCAAGTAGCGCCAGATTCACCTAACGGAGCCGCCCATGTTCATGGCGGAACGTCACGGCTCCAGTCCGAATCCTCGAAGTCTCTACCAACCAGCTGCAGAGACTACACGTGTTCTGGATGTGAGTGCCTTGAATACAGTGCTATTCTGTACAAATTTCGGATATTAGATACATCTACATGATGTCCGATCTACAAAGGGGACAGCTCGAAGAGTGGCTCGTGTTGAACCACTTGAACAAACATGACGCATGGAAGCGGTTTTTGCATGTCTTGCATGGTTTTCTGGGTAAGTCGCCGTCGACGACGCTGATGATACTATTGCAACCATGATCAAGACCCAAAGATTGGAAAGAGCAAGTAAAGAGATACTCACGAGTAACAGATGGCACATTCCACCTGACCTTCGAAGTGAAGTGTCACATTCTTCTTGAAAAGGCTAAACGCATCGACAATATGTCCATTCTGGATAGACGTGAGACAGCGACGAGGTTCGGCCGAACAGCAGCACTCACCTGGCTCCACACGATCTGCTGCACGCCCAGCAGCCAGCCCCTCCACCTATTTTCCGACACGCCCAGCCTCTTCGAATCCTTCACTTCGATACCATGCAGCGGCCAATCCGTGGGTATCTTGAGTGTGAGCTCGAGCTGCTGCTCGTCGATTGTGTAGACGGCGGAGACCTCATTCAGATTTGAAGCAACCTTGATGGCCATGTTTTCGACATTGAGCTCGGCGGCCTCTGGGCTCTTTATATGCGTGAGTTCGGATTTGATGATGACAGGGGAGAAGTGGTGAGAGGTGTAGGTCGTGACGGCATTAGACAGTGTGCGGTCTTTGCAGTCGAGCAGCCATGAGCGAATTAGAGATGGGATGGTATTGAGAGCTCGGAAGTATAAGTGTGCGGCGAGCAGCCGACGGCTTTGTATGTCCTCAGGATCGTAGACTGCGAAAGATGAGTGTAGTCCTTGAACATAAGATTATTTTTGGACAGACTTACACTGCACATAGTACTCGTCCACAGACCAGTAATCAAGTTTGAATGACCTGCTGATGCCGCCGTAGAGATTGAGTAGGGTCAATATCATCGGTATGAACCGCGTCGACACTAGATCCAGATCTCTGAGATGTTCGATATATCCAGACCTCACTTTCATGGACTGCGAACAAGATTGAGATTCACCAGAAAACACGTCAATCATAGGTACGACTTACGGCGTTTGCAAACAGATCCAACGTAACCATCCAAGAAAGCATGTATCCGAACACCTACAGACAATGAGCCAATACACATTGTTTTTAGCAGAGAAAAACGCACAACGCTTTCGTCTCGATCATAGTCCCAGTCTATTGATTGCTGAAGCAAAGCCACTAACTCCGCAGGTAGTTCAGGCCGGATTGTCGACTCTGCATCGACGGCAGATTCGATCACGACGTGCTCTGTCCTCTTATTCGCTGCCTCTCGAAGAAGATCGTATGCCATTTTCTGGACGTCGATGGAAGGATCAGATAGTAGATGTGACATCTACAGTCGGGTCAGTTCAGTCCATTGAGTACTAGTGGGTGAAGGGTATTGCGCATGATGCCTACCTTCGACAACGTCTCATGGTCCATAAGCGAAGGCGGGAGATTTTGCACGATGGACAGCGCGGCTTCACGGCATACCGACCTCGGCTTCGACCATTGAACAGACGCTAATAACCACATCAGTTCGGACGACCCCCACGCGAAATTTGCACTATCACTCACTGGTTTCGGACGCCACAAGATCACGTAGCAATGTCAGTATCACTGTCTGGCGCTCGTTCCATGTCGCCCGCAGAGGCTTGTTATAGGTCACAAGATCTTGCACGACTTGAATAACCTGCACCGTTCTCCAAATAATCGTGAGGTCATCATCCTCGTTGAACGACGCGTTCTGCACCGCCCATCAGTAGCAATACAAACGCGGAAAGTAAAGGGGTGACAATACCTCCAGATTGTTTTCCACCACATCAAAGACCAAATCCCAATGCGCGCCGGTAACGTTCTGCAAAATCGGCACAAGATGGAAAAACACCAGCGTCAGCTCGCTCTGGACATCTTCGTCGACGTCCTCATCCGCTGCGATCCACTGCTGACACGCTTTCATAAAGTTGACCGCGCGCGGCTGTGGGAGGAACACGACGTCCGACTCGGGGTCGGGAGCTGCCACAGCGAGGCGGCGAAGCAGCAGGAGCCCCTCCGTATTCGCCTTGCTGGGCGGGATGCCGAGAGCATTCGCGGCGAGCTCGTTCCTGTAGCGTTCCAACCGAGGCGGCTCCGGGCCGAACTGGGTGACGGCCAGTAAAATCGCGAGGGATAATTGCGGCGCTAAATACATATTATCAGTAATAGCCACCAAGGCACTTACATCTGCACCGAAACGCACCCGATTTTTCCAACTTGCGAACCAGAAGCATCCATTGGTCTCCCTCCTCCCGCGTTGCGTCGCCGAGCACATGCTGCAGCACGCGGAAGACAATCTGCGAGTGCAAATACCCGTCCTCCTTCTGCGCGTCCTTGATGAGTGAATTCAAGAACACCGCAGTCTCGTCCTTCGGACCATTCTTCAACTCGCCCAATGCAGTCTTGACAACATTTGCATGCCAATTACCCTCCGAGGGCACAACCACGAGGTAGGCCGTGAGCTGCTCCACCTTCGCAATCACGTCATGCAATAGCGCCTTTGCCACCGCGGACGAGAGCGCCGGGCTGGGGCGCGCAGGGACTTGAAGGAACTCTTCCGCATACAGCGCAAGCGCGATAAGGTGTGTCAGCGCCGGCATGTTCGCGCGCGCACGCTGCCGGTCGTCGATGAATGCATACAGCAACGCGGCAACGCCGCGGGTGTAGGCGCCGAGACCCGAGCGGTCGGCTGGGCAGCCCTCGCCGGCGGCGGGTTCGAAGGCATCGGCAGGGGGAACAAGCGGAAGCGTGATTGCGAGACTCGAGTGCGCCGGGTCGCTGCGCAGGCCAGAGAGGGTGCTTTGGAGCCATTCGGGGTCGGGGAGGATACTGTCCAGCGCGTTGGGCGGCACGAATGTGTGCTGTTCGGTTGCGAATGCGAGGATCTCTCGGGGCCTGTTGTTACGTTATGGTGTCAGCGATGAGAGTATAACTACGTAGGCTAAGATCATACCCGGGCAGGAGCGTGATATCTGTGACGGCATCCTTCAGCCACAGCGTGATCAGCGTCTGTACATATTGCACGACCTTCTCGCCCGCCTCCGTCTCGGGCTCCCACAAATTCAACAGCACCCGTGCGAGCGCGACAGCGGGAGACTCCACGACATCTACGCACTTCGGGATCAGAAGCGCAAGCAAACACACATCCTGCAAGAATGGCGCGACGCGACGCGGTTCGTACGCCATCTTCTCCCCATTGGAGAAGCAGGCAGACGCGATCTCGAGCGGCAGTTCCAGCCGCGCAACATTGTCTTGCTCGCCATGTATGATCGGCTCGAACTTCTCTGAGAAGTCAGACATCGCGAGTTCGAGAAGCGTATCGAACGACTCATCAGAAACGAAGAACTCTACGGGGTCGAGATCAGCTCGACGTTTTCACATGTCTGAATTAGAAAACCCACTGGCATGCTGAACGACCCGCAACAACAGAAGCCTGGCGTCAATGTGAGCTCCCTCCAACGCATCCGCAAACAATTTATGGATTGCCATATCGAGCTCCTGCGCTGCTGGCCGAAGATATTCGGGGAGAGCACCATGCTGGACGGCGTCCACAAGAGGCGGGAGCGTAGAATACGTGGTATCAGGGTGAGAAGAGATGTCGGTTAGGATTGTGCGCCAAAGCGGAACGGCACGCCCTTCATCTGCGCGGCGGGAGAGGTATGTGACCAAAAGGCTGGGCTCGACCTCGAGAATATGCGACGAATTCTGCTGCACGATGTCATCGATGCTCTGAAATAGAATGTGGCGCAGTTGGCGGTTAGCAGAACATTATGAACGAGAGAAAACTTCGCCCCTACCTCTGTGATCTCCGTATTCCGAAGCAGGATCTCCCCAAGCACATCAACCACGTCCGCCAGCGCCCGCACCTTCTTCCTCGTCTCGTCCACATCTCCTCCCTGTATCAACGCACCCCGACACGCCACCGCAACCGCGCTTGCCACATCCGCCACAACCACGCCCGCCGCAGCCCTCGTCTTCGTCTCTCCCGCAGACGTATCCCAAATCGCCCTAAGCACCTCCAACACCGCACGCCGATCAAGCTCGCCGGGGCTCTCGACAGCCCCCCTCATCTCGCCCGCAAACGCCTCCCACGCAGCCTGAAACAGCCCCCCATCCGCGTCCGCATCCATCCGCTCGAGCACCTGCAGATTCTCCGCCACCAGCTTCCCCACAACCGGCGGCTCGACCCTCAGCCTTCGCTGCGCGATCTCCTCCCACGTCCGCGCGTACATCGCACGCACGAGCCTCTGCGCGACGCCGTCCGCGTTGTTGTGTGAATCCGAATCTGAGCCCAGGAGCGGGGAGGACACGCCCGAGGTGCCGCGCAGCCGGCGGACGACGAAGGACGTGCATTCGAGGAGGGACGCGAGGAACGCTGCGGACGTGGCGGCGCGCTCGAGCGAGCTGAGCGCGCGGCCGTCGATGGCGGCCCAGAAGGAGGTGAAGAGCGCGGAGCAAGAGTACGAGGCGGAGGGGTCTGATTGGGCTAGAATCTACATGATCGAGGTGTTTTTGTGAGTGGAGACTACGGGTCGGAGACGGGGGGACTCACGGAAGAGGGGATTGTGGATAGAATTATGACGACGGTCGGATATCCTTGCAGCGGAGAACCCGAGCAGCCGAGCTCGAGGAACTGCAGGAACTCCTGATACGCCATTGACGTGGTGGCAGCGGTTGATGGTGTCGGCGTTTCTGTCTGTGCTTCAGCCGGCGGCGCGTGGTTTTCATGCGACTCTTCGTCCTCATCTTCCGACTCGGACTCGCTTTCCGCCTCTTTCTCGACCTTGAAAGCAAGCTCGAACTCCCAAGCGCGCGGGAAATCTACCATTCACCATAAATCAAAGCAAAAGGCGCGCATATATGGGCGTCACGCACCTTTGAGGAACGTGAGCAGCGGCTGCCACATCGCACCCCTCACCTGCGGATCGGGCTCCACAAACGCCGAGCGCAGAACCGCCGCGCTGAGCACCCTCACCGACAGCTCCGCCTCCGCTGCATCCGCCCGTCAGCTCGCCTCTCGCGCAGATAGATGCGGATGTACTCACCTTTCCAATACTGCAGCAGCGTCTGCAGCAGCGCCCACGCCGCCGTCCGCACGCCAGGCTGTCCGAAGCCGAAGCTCTCGATGTCGGCAAATGGACACACGCGCGCATGGTGCAGCGCGGTCCACAGCGGCGCACTCGCGAGCATATCCACGAGCGTCTCCGGCAATTTTGGTGCTTCAGCTTCAGCCTCAGTCTCTGCCCCGCGCACCGCAAGCGCACCTACACCGCACCATCAGCGCACCGCGCATCCCCAAAACCAAAAATACGACCGCACCCAAAAGCCACTGCACGACGCCTAATCCACCAATCCTCAGCCGCGCCTTGCGATCCAGCTCGCCCTCCTCCTCGCCCTCGCCCTTCTGCCGCGCCGCGCCGCCCTCCTCCTCGTCCCTATCCTTCTTCACCGGCACAGCGCGCCCATGCACGCGCTTCGGCTGCGCCTGCGATACAGGCACCTGCACGGGGTTCAGCCACGCGTACAGCCCCGCGGGGTCGAGCACCGCGCGCTGCACGAACGCCACCAGCGCGCCGACCGCCGCGGGGTTGAGCACGAGCCGGTCGCGCGCGGGCGCGGGCGCGAGCGCGATCGTCGTGTCCCACGAGCGGCGCGCGGCCGCGGCGACCTGCCGGTCGGCGTCGCGCGCGGCCATGGCCCAGCTGCCGAGGATGCACTCGGCCTGGTCCTCGGTTGCGCTCTCGTGGAGGAAGAAGAGGAGCTGCTCGCGCGGTGTGGGGAGGCGGAGGAGCGCGGCGTGGAGGTTTGCGGCGAGTGCGCGGATGCGGCGCGCGGGGTGCAGGAGGAGCGCGGGGAGGTGGTGTAGCTGGTGTGCGGGGTGGGCTGTGAGTAGCAAATTCAGATCGAAGTGAAAGAGACGCACCCAGACGGGCAGCATTACGCCCAGCACGCCCGCCGCCTCGCTATCGCGCCGCGCGGGCTCGATCCATCCCGCGTGCAGCTCCTCCAGTGCCTTGGCCTTGGTCACCGCGTCTTTCTTCGCGAGGCGGCGCAGCACGACGAGGAGTTCCGGCGGGAGCTGGTGCGCGAGACCGAGCGCGTCGAGCGGGTCGTGCTGCACGGGCGCGGGCTTAACAGGCGCGATGTACACTTTCTTGCGCGGCTCCTTGTTCTTGCCCTTACCCTTACCGTCTTTGCCCTTGGGTTTCTTCTCCTTCGGTAGTGCAGGCTCGACGGGCGCGCCGTCCTTCCCGAGCGCCTTGCGGGCGTGCTTTTTGCGCGTCGCGGAGGAGGCGGAGGATTTGCCTTTCGCCATGGCTAAGGCTAGGGCTGGACCTTATCTTCACAGTGGCCCCTGCGTGAGACAAAGTGCGAAACAGATAGATGATGCACAGGTATACCTATTTCGACAATTTGACGGCGATATAACGCCCTCCGTCCGCCGTACTTGTATGATCAGAAATCCGGTCGGCGGGCTGTATAAATGTCTAGATAACACTGGATTTGAACGTGTATGAATGCAAAAAACAGTGCGATGGGGAGAAGTACGTCGTGCAGGGCCGTGGGCTATCGTTTGAGGGTAGATGAGGATGGCAAAGGGTCGATGCCCATCGAAATATTTCGTGGAGGAGGGCAATTGGGCGCTTGCAGGCGTGCTCAGGCTGACTCGCAGCACACCAACGTCATCGTCCGAACCGGTTCGAACACTGCCATATACGCTACCACATCATGAAACACTCGTACATACTACGCCCACGGACACAACAACGACGGGGGGTATACTGCCAAACACACAGCTTAGGACGTCGGCGTGCTCGCGCCCCCGCTCTTCCCTTCAAGCCTCTCCAATTGATCCACCAAATCGTCCATGACATCCTTCCTCGGAGCCGCGCCCGCCACCGCGCCCTCCGCATGCTGATCAGCATGCCCATCCGCGGACCCGACGCGCACAGGCACCAGCAAGCCGCCCGCGGGCTCGAACCCAGGCGCGATCCGGCGCAGCGCGTCGCGCCGCCGCCGCTCCTTGTCGTCCTCGCGCGCCTTGAGGTACGCTTCGCGGCGCGCGTCGTGGGCGGCGATGGTCTGGCGGCGCGAGGACTCGAGCATGAGGATGTGCGGCTCGAGCGTGAAGGGGTAGACGAACTGTGCGAGGCGCGAGGCGCGAGGTTGAGATGAGCGCAGAGATGACGAAGACGGGGGCGTACATATGCGGCGACGCTATGTGGGAGCGGGTGGATGTCCGCGGGCATCTCGACCTGCGTCAAATTCGCTGTCAGCACCGGGTGACCTACCAGGAGTGGAGCGGCGTACGGGGCGCGGGACGCGCAGGCTGGGCGACTGGATGAGGGGCACGCGCGAGGCGGCTGCGTACTGCGACTTTGCTGCCGCGGGTTGATCCTGAGGTATGTGATCTTGAATTGGGAGATAGGAAGAGGACTTACATGATTCGCCGGGCATTGAGGCAGATGGAGGCCGGTGTATTGAAGTAAGAAGGATCGGGGATGTGTGGTAGGATGCAAGTGCAAGAGAGGACCGGTTCGCGAGTCGGCGACCGAACCGCCCGACGAGGCTGCGCGCTCACGCGACCAAGACTTGACTGGCGCTCTCAGCTTCCTTCTCTTCGACACCAGCGTGTGTACAATGTGAGTATCTTTCCATTCAGATGTTGTCCTTTCGAGCTGCAGATTCTCTTTGTAAACTGGGTATATCACCACCTTATTAGGTTTCCCTATCCTTTCCGAGCCTGCCCGCCCGTTCCGACCCCAGGCTGAAACGCGCGCCCCACTCGGGTCCTGGCGTATCTTTCGCTGCACGGTGCATGCCCGGACTGCGTCTCCATCTACAGCAATCGCAACACCCGCCCTGCATGATGTCCGGACCCTGCATCCCTGGCCCAACCGCCGGCACGCACGCCGGCGCAGACCTGTGCCAATATTAATTCCGAGTCCGCGTCGCGTCCCTTGCAACTCCCGCGGGCGACGACGACGTCACTACGCGAGGATCCAAAAATTGCCTGCTGCCATGGGCACTCGCGGACTCCAGACGTGCCTAGGACGACGATGACGGCAGGCCTGGCTTTGACTTGCAGGTGGTGACGCGCGTGTTCTCATCTGGACTTGCGGGTGCTACGCTGGAGCCTCGGCGTTGCCACCGACGGACGCCCACAGACACACACCCGAATCCTGACAGCGACGAGCTCCCCCGCGTCACGATTTGCGTTCCCAGCATCCGTGGTGTTCTAATGATAGACTTTGCAGGCCGAGACTAGTACTGCTGGAGCGCTGGGACCACCATCACCGGTCGCCGTCGGTATCTCGGACTCGGTATCGGTATCTGGGTGATGTCACCTGCCTCCACCTCCTGCGAGTGGCCACCTCGCGCTGACCCGCACGCACCAGGCCTGCTCCCATCCCAGGCACCCGCGTCGCTCGAATAGCCTTCCAACCACGCCGTGCACCAAGGCACATTTGCCTCGCGCGGCCGTACATACCTGCACGCAGACGTCGCCTCGAGGCTCGCGTCAATCACGCATCACGCGCACAAACGCCACTGCCGCTGTGCGAGCCAAGCTGTCGTGATCGAGGCGAGTTTAGATGCCGATGTCGGTGAGCTCGAGCATCTAAGGCTGTTAGTGGGGACAGCCGCTGTAGCCCCGGTGTCATTGTCAAGCCTAGCAGCACCCGAGCGAGGCGAATTCGGGCGTCGGGGTCATGTGCCAGGCTGGCCGTTTGCAATTGTGAGCGCGATGCATATCGTGATTCTGATCAGCAGCAGCGGGATGTGTGTACGTGCGAGTCTGATGCAGGTGAAGCACTTCTCTCTCTCCCGCGTTCTGGATTGAGATTGGAACTGACGGACGCAATAAGCATATGCAGGCGCAGATCAGATGTCCTTCCTGATTCGGATCGGAGAACGGCGGGGCGTCTGCGACTGCAAGCGTGGCCGTAAACGCACGCATCTCCTCGTGGCGGTGGCAATCATC
>NSJX01000041.1:92000-102089 GCA_002286715.1 Dentipellis sp. KUC8613 | reverse complement strand
GCAGTCGACGGGATCAAATGGGGAGTGTATTTCGGGTGGAAAAGGAGGAGGAGAAGGCGCACGCCTGTGTCGCGTGGGCGTGAGTGGAGACGAGCAGGCGAGTTGCCCGATTCGGGCCGCATGCGCATCGAGGCCCGCCAAATTGCCGGTGCTGTCCTCGAGCCTCGAGGTCTCTGACGCGCGACGCGATGGACTCGACTGGCATTCGACGTCTGTCGCTGCGATTGCAAGCTCTGCGCCTGTCTGTGAGTCGGCGTCGTTTCGCTGCGACTCGTGGTGTCCATCCGACTGTGCTGCGCCGACTTGCACTTGGGCCAACTTGTGCGCTCCGAGTCTCGCCCTCGTGCCGTCGCCGTTTGCCGCCGTGTCCTGCGGACTCCTCGCGACTGCATTGCGTTGCAAGTACCGCAGACAAAGCGGGAGGAAAGTCGTCTTTTTACGGGCTGAAGGGCTACATCCAGTCCCCACTTGCTACAAGGCAGTTCTAGCCGCTGCTTACGCGCCTTCACGCGCTTTTGTAGTCCCGCTTCAAAATCACTTCAAGGCGACTTTCAGCTCGTCAAGCCCGCTTCAACGCCTTCAAAACGCGCTTTCTGACGCTCTGTGCGCCGTCTCGCGCTCACACATCAAGCTCCGTCGCTCGTATCCCCCGTTCGCGCCTCACCCGCACATTCTACCCGCAAATTCCAAACCTACAAGTCCCCAGTCACACTCCCCCCTTCTCCACCACCAATCACGTCGCCACTGCGTCCCTCCACCTGCGCTTTTCTGCGGGAACAGCAAAAACGCGTCGTCCAAGGCACGCGCACGAGTGTATGCTCGGCCGTCCGCCGCCTGGCGCGCGAAATCGTGAGTTTCGAGCCTACAAAAATCGATCATGACTGTACTCACCGCGTTTTAGTGTTCGACTGCCGCCCCACTCGCCCAACATCGCGCGCGAAACCCACAATACCGCGAATTTGGCCCAGCCCCGCCGTTTCAGGAAGGCGGCGGCCCAAGCATCCGCGGACAATCGCGTTTACGACGCGCGCACACGCGTTTTTGTACGCTCGGCGGTCGCCTAGCACACAGAGCTGGTGAGTTTCAGCCAACGAAAATCACATTTTGGCCATACTTATTGTGTTTCAGCTGCTGTCCCGCCCACCCGACTCTGCGCCCAGCCGCGGCAGTTCAGGAAGGCGGCGGCCCAAGCGTCTGCGCCGCGTCCACTGCGACTGAAGGAGCTTGGAGGCCAGCTCGCGAGGATCAGGGCGAGGGGTGAGCCGTGCACGCACATCGCGGGACGGTGGAACTGGGAACAAAAGGTGAGTTAGAGCATCTTCATTCGATTTCTGATGTACTCACGTATCATTTTGCCTCCAGATTCGTCTACTCGCACCCCGCGCGCTGGATGCACCAAGTCCGCGACGTGCCAATCGCCGGAACAGCGTTGCCCGCAAGTCGGCGTCGGCCACGTGGTGGGGCGCGTGCGCAGTAGCCGCGCTCGCCTTGGGAGTCCCACCACAGCCTTGCGGTCACGCGCCTTCGTGAACGGCGTCCAACGGCACGTTCGAGCGTTCTCGTGCGTCAGCAGAGAGCCTGCACGCAAATCCTAAGCTACACTGCCATTTCGATTCGGCTAAATATGACACTCACCAATGGTTTTCTTCGCAGCCGTTGTCCTCGCCTCCGACTCAAAGCCGACGTTGCGGCAGCAGACAAACGCGAGCGCACAAGACACGCGCTCGCCGACGCATGTGCTAGACGACGCCACACAGCGGCCCTAGCATGATTCAATGCAATAGGTGAGTCCCCAAAGCATAGAATGACTCGCAGGGGACTCACCGGGATGTTTCCAGGCATCCATGATAAATTCTGTCGCTCCTGAAGTCGCGTGCACATCGCGTGGCACTCGCAGGGCGATGCGTGAGGGCGGACGACGAGGACAGGCGGGAGAGAAGGAGCGAAGAATCTACGAAATGGTGAGTACAACCCGTTCTCGCAGCTCGAACTCGTGCTCACCGTGGTTTCCGCAAACAGTCTCTTTGCGCCCGCCCTCCCCACCACACCTGTCTCCCCAACCCCCGCACAACCCCCGCCAAACGCACACAGCGGGCTCAACGACGAGCTCAACTGCAACGCCTGCGGCCTGTATTGCACCCAGGTGAGCACCCGGTCCATCCACCTGATGGATTGTTCATGCTCTTCCCCTAACGTGCGCTCCCCGCCAGGACATCCTGGAAGCCACGGGTTCGTTCCGCGCTTGTCCCGTGCACGCACGCCGACCGCCGCGCACGCCTCGTCGCTGCGCTACACGCAGCTCCTCGCCCCAGCGGCCCGCGGACAACGACGATGGATTGCCCTACAGCAGCTGTAGGCCGCTCGCCGCGGGGCCGAAATCCCGTTTTTTCAGGTGCCCATATGGGCGCTTATTGGCGCGTTCGGGGCGGGCTGGACGCGTAGGAAATCATGCGGATGGGGCGGAGGTGGAGAGGGCGAAAAGGAGCACGCGCACGCGCCGTCGCTGCGCTGCGCGCAGCTCCTCGCGATGGCAGCGCGCAGACTACGTTGGAATGCTCTGGGGAACTGTAGGCCGCTCGCCGCAGGGCCGAGATCCCAATTTCTTGAGGTGCGTCTTCCACTTCAAGTTCCCGTTGAAATGAAAGAGCGACAGGCTCCAGGCGGGGCGGAGAACGGCAGCGAGAGCACGCGCACGCGCCGCCCTCGCGCGGTCGCTGCGCTACGCGCAACTCCTCGCGACGGCAGCGCACGAACAACATCAGAATGCCCTAGGGCAGCCGTAGGCCGCTCGCCGCGGGGCCGAAATCCGGTTTTCCTGGGGCGCATTTTGGGCGCTTATTGGGATTCTGGGGAGGACAGAATGACGGCCTCCAGACGCGCCGGAATCGCGAGCGGGAGGCTGGCTGGGAGCAGGGGCGGGAGCAGGAGTGCACGACGTCGCCCGCACGTGCGAGGCCACCCTCGCGCGGTCGCTGCGCTGCGCGCAGCTCCTCGCGACGGCGGCGCACGAACAACGCTAGAATGACCTAGGGCAGCGGTAGGCCGCTCGCCGCGGGGCCGAAATCCGGTTTTTCTGGAGCGCGTCTCGGGCGCTTATCGGGGTTGTGGGGAAGCCAATGCAGCCGGCTCGTTGCACGGGAGATGAGGGCGGGCGGAGATGGGAGAACGAGGAGGAAAGGCGGATCGTGTCGTTAGCAGGGAGGTCCTTGCGTCGAGATGCGGGGGTGGCGCACGGAGAATGACGACGGCAATGTAGGGCTGGCTCGTCGCGCATTCTGGGCGCATCGTTCTACGTTCAGGGTGTTGTCGGTGAATTGAGGAGCGGCGGCGGGAGGACGAGGAACGAGGCATGCTGGGACACGCGAGCCTCGCGCGAACAGGCATAGTCGAGCACGACGGTGAGTCGCCGTACACCAAGATCCACATCTGCGGGAGCTGATTCGTGTTGCAGCAAGGTCTGGCGATGGTAATCAGTCGGCGGGACGAGAGGGTGATGGAAGGATGGAGTCCGCGACGTCAACACGGATCTACTTCCGCGCGCGCAGTGCGATTACGTCCCGCGAGGGTAGTCTGCGGGACGGGACAGTGTGCATCCGGTGAGGCAAGATGATTTCTGTACTGATTCTTCGTGTGCACAGGGACGGCGATGCCGTAGGCCCGAGGGCAGCATGAAGCAGCATGCAGGCTGGTGCTGTGACTCATAATGCCAGTGGTGTGCTCTCCTGCAACGCTAACCCATCCGTCAGTATGAAATCTAACGCAGGGACTGAACGAACGAACCAACGACATGGAAACGACAGCGAACATCATTGCGTGGGACCCGCAAAACAAGCCAGCCAGGACTGATCTCGGTTCTGTTGCATAATGGGAGCCTGGACATACCAGGGGGGGACTGCTACTTGCAGGAGGGAGGGTAGGGGGACATTGGCGGAAAGGGGACCTAGCCGACTGTGGGAGGCCCAGGATATAAGGACAGGGACACGTGCAGGGGCCGCACTGTTCCTCCGGGCGCCGGTGTCACGCTAGCGCGACATTCCGGTAAGCGAGGCCCATTGTCTGATTTACGTTTAACATAGCAGACGCTGTACGTATCTTCCGAATGCTATCCCTGGAGGTGCTTTACCTTCGAACAAGAGAATACAGAGCCTTTGTGGTCCTCCAAAAATTCACGTATCGGAAATGAGCAGTACTACTCAAGGAGAAGCCTGATATTGAGTCCTTCAGGACAGGCAAGTATAGAGCATGGGGCATGGATTTGGTGCATCCCAGACTTGGCCGAAGACGGCTACAAGCAATTCCATGCTCACTGTGCCCGGGACAAGGATTTACTACCTTTGATGCAACCTAGGAGATATTGTGAGTCAAAATTCAATTGAAGCAACATGATAGGGTGACTCACCGGAATTTCAAAGTGTTTGATTGTGGGAGATAGCGACGGAAATGACACTTGGGACTAAAGCCACATCTCGCGGCCTGTCTACTTTTCTACATTTATTGATCCGTATTCTAGCTCCCCTGCCTCCGTCTGACCTCGGAATCTCATGAAACTTTGCATGCAAAGCCTACCAATACTCTGCTCATATGATGTTCTTTTTTTGTTCAGAAAGACCCACAGGGTGCCGAGCTGCAAGCTAACAGTTATTTGGAGCTACGGCCAGGCTGCTAAATCCGGTCGAGCACACTAGTGTTGCTGGCAACTCGCTGCATCAGCATCGTTGCCACGTCCTGACATCAGACACTTGCTCGGGTGCAGATCGGACACTTCAAATTAGTCTCTGAAGCAAGATAGCAGTGTAGTCAAATTCTGTCTGCCCTCTCACTTTTCGGACTCCCTTGCACACATCTGAATTATTGATTCTGAATACTACTAGTACATGGCAAGTAGGACAGAGGGACGGACTCGGAGGATTTCCAGAGCAAGAGCATATTTCTGTGCACCAGAGGATGCCAAGCATTCGCGTCAAAGGCGGATCTTCTGCTGTCTCCGCGCGTCGCTTGGCTCATTTCATCCGGGATTCCCACTCGCTAAGGTTGTTACAGGGCTCATGATATGGCATAGATTATTTGCTGATGCCCTATGGCATGGACGTGCGCACGGACATCGGGGCAGGATGCCCGTCACCAGCACCATAAGAACCTCTCTGGCTCTCTCTGTGCACATGGACTCTGTCTCCCCCGCCTCCCCTGCCTCCGTCGTCTCCTAAGCCTCTAATCTACCATTTTACCCTCTGTACGACTGGGACCACCAGTAGTCTCCTTGTTGCTGTACAAGTGCAGTCAACAAGGTAAGCAACGGAGAAGGAAGCCATGTCTGTTGCGATAGTGGAAGGTGGGTAAGTCTATCATCTCATCCGTGATTTCTGTTACTTACTGCAATGCAGTGTAGTGGCTGGGCCGTCCGTCGTCACCGGACGACCCAGATGCACCCTCTGACACCGAGGCTGAGCTCAAGATCGCGCAGGGGGACACCACGTGGTGGTAGGGTTGACTAGGGGAGACGGGAGACGGAAGTTGCGTGTTGCGATAGTGGAAGGTACGTCTGTCGTCTCTTTTATTCAATGGTGCCTGTCGTTGACATAGTTGCGCGCCGGTCTCACATTTCAGTTCGTGCGCCGGGCATGTATACTGTCGGGCCGGGTCAATGGCATGGAGGTCAGTCTTCGAGTAGCTGTTGGCGTACAGTACGACTGACCTCAGATTTTGATATGTGAAGCCAGAGCGTCCCGCGCTCCCCGCGCTCGCGCCGTCGTGTTCCGCCAATTGTCCTGTCTCTGCTGGGAGACGGGAGACGGAAGTTGCGTGTTGCGATAGTGGAAGGTATGTCTGTCTGTTCCTCAGTTGAGTGTTCTTTGTGTGTGATTGTCGGATTTGTTCGTCCTGCACCGAGCAGTTCGGTGCTGTAGGACTAGGGAAACGGCGTAGAGCGCGCAGGTGAGTCTCGCAGTTGGTGTGGGCGTGCTTTATTACTGACCTCTGTTGTTACTGTGAAAAATTAGGTCATCTCGCGCGTGCGCCGCCGTCTACTGTCTGTCGGGCATCCACCTGCGGGAGATGGGGGCTGGAAGTTGCGTGTTGCGATAGTGGAAGGTGTGTCCACACTTTGTTCATCTGACGTTATAGATCATTTATTCTCGCGAAGGGTCGGACTGGACGTGCGCCGGGTTTGCGGGTGCTGAAAACGACACAAAGGTCAGTTCTCGTACTCTGTAGGACTCTACACCATTGCTAACTTTGTTTTTGTTTTTCTCTTTGCCCCCGTTGCATGTGCGTCTGCGTGCGGATCCCATAGACGGAGTCGGGTACGAGGCTACCGTATGGAATGCCGGTAAGCTAGATGGTTTGCAGACGCGATCGAAAGCCTGACCTTCTGGTTTCTTCGGCGGGAACCCGTTCTTGCGCAGCTCCATTACTTCATGCGAAAGAGCCAATCCTCGCCGTCGTATTCATGCAACACAGCTCTCGCGAGCGGACAGCACGTCCGCCAATGCTAGACGGTATGTTATGGACTTGCTCGGAGTGCCGCATGCGTTCTGGTCTAGCTAGACTAGTCGGTGGAACGCCTTTTGAGGGCGTCTTTGCGAGGCTTGGGGCGTTTATAGATCGCGAGCACGGGCAAGTACCGGCAGGTGGGTGCATGCCGAGACGTCTCAGAGATGGCCTTGCATTCGCGCATCACGAAGGCATTGGTTTGTGTGTCGTTGGGACTCTTGAAGACGGTCGGTGTAGGGCTCGGGCCGTGTTCTCGGACCGTAAGGTGCTGACCCTGAGAGCTCGCCTGCAGGGCAGCGCGACCGCGTGCCGGCGGCGATTTTTCGATGAGACCCGCCGTTGCTGTGAGATTGTTAGGGATGGTTTGTTAAGTAAATGCTGTGTCATTGGCGCAACGGCGGTAGAGGCGGGTTGTATGACCGTCCGCGCCGTCACCGATGAGCGTGCGGCTGTGTTGCAGCTGGCATAGGAGGCGCAGGACGTTCTCCTGCGAGGACAGCGGCGGCAGAACCAAATTGTTTGCCATCGTCTCCGATGGACGGCGCCCGCACAGGAAGAGGCCGTCGTTGGCGAGGTCGCGGACTGACTCGGCACTTTCATTTCGCGTAGTGCTGGTGATTCGCCCGGCTTGCGAGTCGACTGGTCGAGGCGAGATGTGTCGACGAGTCGGGCTCCGGAAGGGTGACTCGGGTCCCATCATGTTGTTTTGTCTGAAAGTGCGGTGGAAGACGGCGCCGAGCAGCTCTTCGGTGTCGCTCTGGGTGTCGTTGGCGCTGATTCGTGGCCCTGCGAGCGACGGCGACACTGTGAGATTGCGGAGAAATGGGTTAGCAACGCGGCAGCCGCTCAACAACGCGCGCTGCTCGACGCACCTTCGACGCAAGATCCCATCATCGCGCTCTTTTACACTTGCGTGGCCTCTGACACGCAACCCCGAGGCTTGTAGACCTCCCACTCCATTTGACCGCCCGCGGCCGGCACTGGCTGAGAGGAGAGACCCGGGTAGTGTTGAATGCGAGGGCGTCGTTGCCGGCCGGACCTTTCTACTGGGAGACTCCCACACATTTTTGAACTTGCTACGCGACTGGAGCTCTATAGACTCAAGGTAAGTCCGTTTTCAATCATTGAGAAATCGAGTATTTACCTGATCTTCATTGACGGTCACAGATCTCGAATGTCTTGACGCGGTTGATTGAGGGCGTAGACCGTGGCGAAAGTGGCTTTCGCCCATTTTGTCGATGCCTGCGAGACCGACACCTCAGGCGGTCCACCCCGGCGCCGCTAGACGCTACATCCGCGAATAAGAGAACACAGCCAGTCGTCGTGCCCTGACGCAAGAGCACGAACGCGCAATGCAGTTCGCAGTGGTGAGAGGCAGCTGGGAGCGTCGGATGCCACGCGGCGAACTTGCACGCCACGAACCCAAGGGGTTGGCGCGTGCGGCGTCTCGAATGGGCACGCAGTATATATGACTGTCGGTCACTCACCAAGGCTCGTCGCTCTTCTTGCCGCCCACCAACGTCTTCATTGACATACTGATCCATTCGTGTTTTGCTGCAGGTATCTAAAAAGACCGGATTTACCTGCATGCGCACGTCACGAGCATGCGCGTGTCCGGCTCATGGCATGTCTCACCAAAATCCCACTTGAACGACCCCTCATCCCCGCCCGCGCCCAATTGCTGCGGCACCTGCGCACTCACTTCGCCGTCTCCCTAACGACGGATGACGACGCCTCGACCGCCTCCGCGTGTTGCGAACCCGCGTCGGCACATGGATCGCGTGCACGAGCGTCTCCAGTGCCGTCTGTACCATCGCCGGATAAAGAATCGAAGACCGAGAAGGACGTACCAAATAGCTGCGCAGACGGCACACGAGAGGGTGAGGGGCCAGGACTCGAGGGAGCGAGCGTGGCATGCGTTGCCTGGGCCTCCGCCTTCCTGAAGTACGACGGTCGCGCAGGCTAGTGTTACTGCGCGCGAGAAACTGCACAATGCGGGCCTGGATGTGGGTCCTCGCAAGCGTGCGAGGGCGATGGTGCGTAGTAACGACACGGTCAGTACGATCAAAGTACGATTTTTCCTCGAGTCAAACTGACCTTGTGTTCCCAGATATCTACCTCAAAGCATACAAACGAGGACGCAAGTGCCTGGTGCCTCGTACAATGTCACTCGCGCATCCGGCAGACGAGCGCTGACACGACGACCGCCGTCGCAGATGGAGAACGCGGCTGTGGACGGAGCGGATGGTCGGAGCCGTTCACGAGGCTACCGACAGCGCGCATGGCTTGGGCCGCTGCCTTCCTGAACCACGGCGGCCGCGCAGGCTACTCGGATCGTTGCACGAGACACTGCGCAATGCGTGCGCGCCCTGGAGGGAACGAGGCCGAGGGTGAGCGGCGAGAACACGGTGAGCACAGCTAGGATATAGTTTTCCTAGGTTATAACTCACCTTTCATCTCCAGAAGGCCTACCTTTGTGCACTAGAACGAGGCCGTAATCGACCCGTATGACTCGCTTAGCGAGTCTGGTGGACGAGCATCGACACGGACACGCGAAGAGACGATGAACACCGCCGCAAACGGGTGCGGCACGGCAGAGAATAGTGCAGGCAGCGTCGTTCATGATGCTGCTCGCGACGCCGTTCTCGTGCGCATGCGCATATATGCGAGCGGCTGGGAAGAGAGAAAATGAATTCAAAATTGCGCGAGCGGCGTGGGTGGAACGCGCTTTATGGTGCGCAACACGAGAGAAGCAAAATCGGGCTAGGGCACGAGAGACTATCTGGAACGGTAGGTACACTTTGAATTAATCTCGGGGCATTGGAAACTCACCTGTTTTTCCTTCCAGCGTCGTTTCGACTGCCCGCGCGGCTTTGTCGTCACCTTGAATATTGCAAACGTGCGGAATCTCCGCGCAGGAGGGTGGTTTTGCACCGGGCGTGGTGCGTGTATCGCGCGCAAGACGTGTTGCTGGCGAGCGGGAACGAGCGCGTCAATGCGCACGACGGACGGCGCGGCGAGAAGACGCAGCTCCTTCGAGCTTCGCCAGCGGATCCGCCAATTATGGTCCATGACGTCCTTCCTCGGAGCCGCGCCCGCCACTGCGCCCTCCGCATGCTGATCAGCATGCCCATCCGCGGACCCGACGCGCACAGGCACGAGCAAGCCGCCCGCGGGCTCGAACCCAGGCGCGATCCGGCGCAGCGCGTCGCGCCGCCGCCGCTCCTTGTCGTCCTCGCGCGCCTTGAGGTACGCCTCGCGGCGGGCGTCGTGGGCGGCGATGGTCTGGCGGCGCGAGGACTCGAGCATGAGGATGTGTGGCTCGAGCGTGAAGGGGTAGACGAACTGCGCGAGTGCGAGGGGGTCTCGGGTTCAGCGCGCGGACGCAGAAGCTGCTGGACGTACATATGCGGCCACGCTGTCAGGGAGCGGGTGGATGTCCGCGGGCATCTCGACCTGCGTCAAATTAGCTATCAGTGCCGGATGGCCTACCAGGAGTGGAGCAGCGTACGGGGCGCGGGACGCGCAGGCTGGGCGACTGGATGAGGGGCACGCGCGAGGCGGCTGCGTACTGCGACTTTGCTGCCGCGGGTTGATCCT